>JAOXJJ010000894.1:0-10639 GCA_025769935.1 Phoenix roebelenii
CCTTATTGAAAATAGGTCGAAGCGCGTAGACGCTGTCCCAAAGAAGTATTTGCCCCCACGTACGGGTCACCCGGCAATCCTTCTCGGAGATACGACGACCCTACAACCTCTTCTTCGGCACGTCTCGGAAGAAGTCAAAACGAACCCGATCGAACTTGCAGATCCAGCAAAGAGCAGTATGAAAAGAACAAAATAAAACTGAATAAAAATGTAAAAACAAAAATCAGAAGTGGCTAAGAGGAAGAGAAATTTCTCCAGAGTTTTTCTACTATTTTTCTATAATTTTTCGTGTCTTAAAGGAGATGAAATAGAAGATTTATATAGTGGTTTTTCGTAGGGGTAAGATGGTCTTTTCGGCGGACGCGTCCGCGGAAGAAAACGCGCGTTGGGCGTTTTCAATCTCAAACGAGCACGCGGTTACTCAAACGAGCACGCGGTTCAACGAGCACGCGGTTCAACGAGCACGCGGTTCAACATTAATTTTTTTTACCGTTGACTCGCGGTGGTTTCCAAAAACCAAATGTGCACGCGGATCGAGACTCAGCCGCGTGCGCATTTAATTTTTTTCCGCATAATCTATTTAGCGCAAAAAGAGAAAAACACAGACACAGCATGGCCACACTTAACTCTTTAATCACAACAGTAAAATAAATCATCACATCTTGTGAATTATGATTCCGATTGAGAAAAGCCGCAGGGTATTTAGAGACTGGCAGGGGAGTGGAGTGAGAGGTCTCACAACGTCTTCCCCAGCGGCCTCCGGGGTTGAGAGAAAAGGGGACGCAGTTGTCCGGCAAAAGGTGGGGATAGCGCCCCACGGGCCGTTACCTTTAACGGCTACTTTTTTCGAACGAAAGGCAAATAATAGAGCAAAAAAGGAGCCCGGAAAACTCCCCCAAAATCCCCCAACCGAACTCCTCTTCTCATGGCACGGGAGGAGCAAAAGGAGAAGAAGCCCTCCCCCTCCATCATAGCTCCCAAGGTACTCCCTCTCTTTCTCAATGATTTCTCTGCGCTGTTTAGTTTTCGATCACAACTCCAAGCCTGGGGGATGATTTTTTTTTTATCTCAATTTCTCTTGTTAATCCGAAGCTATCATCTTTTTCTCAGGCAAGTGAGGGAGGGAAAGAGCCCACACTCTCTTCTAGGGTGAATTTCTTTGTTCTTGCGTTGTTTTCTTATTTGGGGCCTTTCAATTTTTGTAAAATTCAAATTGGTCTGTTCTGACAAAATTCCTCTTTTTTTTTTTTTTTTGTGGGGGTGGGGGGGGTGTTCTGAAGGTGGTTTCGTTACTTTTGGGAGATCTGAGTGGGCCGGGGCAGGCGTTCGAGAAATGGTTGGCGCTCGTCCGTAAGCGGAGTGGCAAGTACCGGCCTTCTGGGTTCCCCCATCGGCAGCCCAAGATTGAAGTCATGCCTAGTGGATCGCTGCACTCCTTTACTCATCACCACCAGAGGTACGACTATAATTAACAAAAATGTCAGTTAAGAATTCATTGTTTTGTTCGTTTAGATGCCAAATTGATCATTCCCATTCAGTTCTTTTATTTAGAAAAATCAGCTTCCTTTTGGTTCAATTTCCGTTTCTGTATTAGGTACAAGACTATAAAATATCAATTTATAGGGATGAATCAATCAAAAATCTTGTGTTTAGAGTCATAAATACATTTTATAGAAATATGGTCAAATGGCAGTTCAATGAGTCTCACAAGTAATGGATTGCGAAAGTGATCTAGAAGTCTATATCACTGTTATCTGATTCACTTGTTATGCTAGAAATTTGCGAACCAATATGATTCTTAGCCATTCATGATGTGATTTGCGTCATTCAGAGTTTAATCTTTGGTTGTCGTATTTTAATCTGGGAGTGTTTGGTTATTAAGACTTTAAACAACTCGGGACTTCAGAAGCCTCCATGAGTGGGATTCCTTGTATAAGTGGATAAGTTTTTATATATATATATATATATTATACAACGGCTGCTCAGACAGCTCTTGCATGAGTACAACCTACAGAGTCAAGAGAAAGTAAATGGCGTAATAGAGCGTGTGATTAGAGAAGGCGGGAAACAAGAGAAAGAGAGTTCCTATTATCTCTTAAGTGAACTTATTTGGAAATTAATATATATATATACTATATAAAATCAGATAATTTATGAAATTTAATTTTAATTACATACATTATTTTCTTTTCTCAATGATTGTTGATTTATTTGTATTTTGTAAATTCTGCTGCCTATTCTAATTAAAGTTAATTTTTATTAATATTTTAAAATTATTTTCTAATCCTACCCATAATGTATTGGGTTCTTCGACAACTAGCAAATTTTAGTTATGAACCTGAATTTGTATTAAGCGAACCAATGAACCAGGCAATCATAGGTCTGCATAGAGAAGAAGTATGAGATAGATATTGCAACACTAAGATTTATTTCATTTCATCATCTTAACATGATAAATACAATTTGATTTTCTGTATCCCATAAAATTTTTAATAGTCTCATAATTTTGGAAGCTTGATGTGTTTGTTTCATGAAGAAATATATACTTGTGATGCTCAGGCTTTTGAATGCTAAGATTGCATGCTTAAAAGGTGATGCTAAGTGGATGCCATAACAAGTGCCGGAGTAGGTCCAGGTGCAGGTTTGAGGAAGCATATCTCTCAAAAACGAAATGCTCAAGAAGTGGGTGCTGAGATGAGTTTCGGAACTGGGTATTCCACTCTAAGTAGAAATTTTTGAGTTGTAGGATGTGCCAGTAAGAGGTGGTAATCTCTAGTTTTGATGACCAATTTTGGAAAATATTTGTATGACTTTCCCCAGGATCTCCAAAATTGATAGTAGGATAGCAATTTTATTTCTTAAAAAAAGAAATGGAACACAGATATTACTCATCAATGTAGCACTGTCCTATGTTTCTTGACTACTCCCACCCTTCAGGAGAAAAAAAGAAAAAAAAAAAACTTTAGTTTCTTTTGTACTGACTTGAGCATCATCGATCTTTGGGCTATAGGAAAGATTTCCAGGAATGCTTGTCCAAGCAAGACTTTTGATGCTGGCTACTTGAGTTGACACTGGCATTCTGTTCAAAAGGTGGGAGAGGGTTCCCACAAAGGCAAGAATTGCATAAACTCTAGATCTCAACCACTATCTTGTTGACAGGAAGATCAAGGAAGAGCATTTAGCTGTTATTGTTGAAGGTGTACTGGGTGCTCCTAAAGTTGCAGAATTGTCGTCCTAGATGCTGGTTTAAATCTCCAGGCTGAGTCATGCCAGTGTCCAAGAGGTCCCCAAACCAAGTATTTTGACACCCCTATCTCCTGCTTCCCCTAGCTAACTGTCACCCAGTTAGCTATGTTGGCTTGGCGCTGATGTGGTGGTGGATGAGTTTGGAGATGTTACTTCCTTCAAAGAAGAAGAAGAAGAAGGAGCGGAATCTAAATCAGTCATGAATATGTATCTAGTTTCAAGGCATGCAACTAATCTTTAAAAGACTAATTTTGAACCACAAAAATTACCTGGTTCTTTAAGCATATGATTAGATACCAAATTATGTCATATTTGAACTTTTAGTTTCTTTTGTCTCTGAGAAGAAAAAAAGAATTGGTAAGTTGGGAATGTGTGCATGTATGACTTTAAATTGAACAGCCTAGAGTGAGGCTGTTCTAAGGATTTATAGAATTTTTAACTAGTTATAATACTTTCTTGGTTGATTTTGATTTTCCTAGACTGCTTGGTGGATCCTAGACTGCTTCCTACTTTTACTTTCTGCTCCTTATTTCTTCCTCATCTGATATTTTTAACCCCTTCAACTTTCAGCCCCACTCTATTTACGGGGCTATGCCTGTTTGTTATTTCCAATAGTTGATTTTTTGGGGGAGTTTGTGTTTGGAAATTCTATGGACCTGTATTTAATGCTGAAGGTTACATTTTAGTAGGCCAAGCATGGGCTTGCTCCATGAATTGAAATGTGCATGCATCAAAATAAGCTAAAGACAATTTATTGTTTGTGTAAAAATGGGTTTGCATGCTGCCTTAATCCATAGGAATATGTGTATGTGGTATCTCTTGTACTTTTCTATTCCTAACTTCATGACTTGGTAAATTTTTTTGTGGGAGTGCTTTTCGTTTAGAGAACTCTACATGAAAGAAGGCCTTGTAAATGGTTGATCTAATTAATGAAGGAATTTGAAGAGAAGATATTCATTGCCCAAAAGATGTTGCATGTCTGTGATGCTGTTGATTTAGACCAAGCAACTCTAAGCTATATGCAAGTGTAACATTAGTTGAATTGTAATAAGCATTTGCCATTTTTTTCTTCTTTGACAATAATAACATAAATTTATTTCTTGATGTGGAAACTTTTCATTTGTCAGTGCTGGAGGACCGGACTTACAAGAACCAGATGGTGCTATAATTAATACACCAGCAGATGACCAGCCTCCAGAAATGAGTTTGTGGGAAAGGCTTGGAAGTGCTGCTATGTTAGACATTGAATCAAGTGCTTTCTCGTGGAATGATCTATTATCACTGCACCATACAGAACATACGAGTAGCACTGACCACTCTGAAGATGAAATGAATAAAGCTCTAGAGGTATTTTGTTGTTACCCTTGTCTGTATGAGGCCATTGTTTTGTCTAATTAGCAGTATTTTGCCAACAATCAGCATCTGTTATGCAGAAAGGTTTTGAAAAAAAATTGAAACTCAATTTACAGAACGACCATCTATTAGGCAATTGTTAGTGGTTGATCTTTGTCAGAGGTAATGGCATTCAGGAGGGATTGAAATATTGTCATAAAGTCAATCCACATTGATAGGATGGGTTTGTTGATTACACTTTAATATGGGCAAGTATTCTATGCATATAGTTCTTCTACAGTGATATTTTACACATGCTCTAGTTTTATTCAAGTTCTCGTAAATAATATGTTTAAATCGAGAATATACTACTGTTTTTCGGGAAGTTCAAATTGACTTCAATCGGATACCAATAACCATGTGTTTGGATATGTTGGATATACATTAGATGCAAGGACCTCTGTCGCCTTTTGATGATTTAATTACTGTAATTTTGATTTTTTTCTTGAAGCTTAAATTTCAAACAATTACTGGATGATGGACTCACATGCATTATTTTCCAAATGCTATTGTATTTCTTTTTGTGCTTAATGGAAATATTGCTGCGGAAAATTAATGATGAAATTTCTGTCTAGCTGAGTATAACATATTTGCACCTTAGAGCCAGGGCAGGAAATTGCTGTAAGTTGGGTTTCCTAGTAACCTGCCTTTTTGAATGGTCATCCTTCACTTTTTTCTGATTTGAGTGTCACTTCATGGGCTATAGGTTTTCTAGTAATTTCTATCCTAATCTGCCTGATGCAGGTTACTGTGAATTCTGGGGGTGTTGTATTCTTTGCTTTGTTTAACACTTCAGATAATGATGATCAATTACCAAAGGAAGCAGCAGCAGTAATTAAGTTTGCATCTTCAAGAATGGCCGCACAATCAGAACGTTTGGGATATGAATTTGCAAAATGGCTTGGAGTGCGAACACCTCAAGTGAGAGCTTAATCCATCAATTATAGTCACTCTGTTGTTTCAATAAACTGTAGATTGTATCTTGATCACTGTTACAATGGATGTAGGCTAGAGTAATTCATAATTCTAGCCCTGAATGGCAACGGATCAAGGACGCTGCAGAAAAAGCACGTGATGCGGCCGTTTTAGTTGGAGATGAAGTAGGTGAAATGACATGTTCAGAGTTGTTTGAAGCTCTTGAATTGAGTCGATGTCTTTTCCTAATGAAGTAAGAACACCATCTGCTGTTGTAGTTAGTTTGTACTTTTATGATATCTTTTTCATCCTTTTTTTTTTTGGTTTTGGGATTTGTCTCAGTTATGTTCATGGCTCACCTCTGCTTGAGAGTCCAAATGCATTTAATTCATGGGAAGCTGCTGAAAATACTGCTGCAGCCCTCGGTAGGGTCTTGATGCTGGATCTTATTCTTAGGAATGAGGATAGACTCCCTTGTCGCCAGCTTTGGTGGCGTGGCAATCCTGCAAATCTGTTAATTGCAGATAAAGTAGCCTCTGTGAACATGGATGCATGGGAGGAAACCAATGGTTCTGCTGTGAGAAGTTACCAGCCACTGATCCTTAAGGCTCTCCAGAAAGAGAGGAGATCAAACTCTGCAAATGGAAGATTAGGTCCCCGAAACTCTGATCTTTTATCCCTGAACTCTGATACATTTAATGATGTTGGCCACAAATCCATGAAGAAACAAGCAGCGGATGAGAACAAATATGGTGATTTCCATATCGTGGCAATTGACTCCGGGGTTCCCCGCCGACCACCTGCAGGAAAACGAGCAAAAGATCAAGAACGATATCCAAAGGTTGTTGAGCTCATGCTTAATAATTCAGATTTCTCTTCCAACCTATTGTATGAAATCACTGGAGGCAAACTGGGGTTCCCTGGCCCTGAAGAGTCAGTTGCAACAACTGATTATTGTTCTTCTCTATCTGATACTGACATCACAGCAGTTGTGCATGAGTTTCGAGGGGGGTTTCGTGCAGCTCTCAGGGACCTGCAGGGTTTCCATGTATTTCTCCTCACTCTTTACCAGAAGCTGGATGGTCTCTTGCGAGTCTTTCTGTCAATAATCAGTAAGAGCTCTGGAGACATTGAGAAGGATGATTTAGACTCACCATCACGATCAGCTGGATTCAGTTTTAGTACTCCTCTCTCTACAAGTAAGCAACATGCTTCAAATGAAACACATGTGGATTCAAGTGATTCTGATATGCATAAATGTACATCAAAAACTTCGTCTCCTGGAGGTCGAGGAAGTCCTGATTCCATTTCTTTCATTTCACGGGATACTTGGAATGGTAGGCATTTTAAAGGTAGCGGGGATACTTCTCGAAGTCTTCGGTTGACAATGAAGCTTCGTGACTTCAACAAATCTGCCAAGGTTAGAAATTATATGAAAATATCTTTTACAAGCATTGATGGTAATGTCTAAAATAATTTTTTCATCCATGTGATCAGTTAACCTGCAGTGGATTCTTTATCTTTAGCTTGGATTCCCTTGTTATCAAATTTTGACCAGAACTAGGAACTTAAAATTGACTTAGTGAGGTCGCTTAGGGTACTATTTTTAACCCTCGATAAATTATTTGTTTGTCAAATTTGTTTCTTTCCTCCGGTCACTTGTTCCCTCTTTTCCTATTTCAACAATTTGCACCATTGTGGATTTTTTCCTTCTTTGCACCATTATACGCATGGTAGATATTTGTAGGTCTTTTGTGGGCCTATGGAATTACTAGCTAGCTTCGGGCTGATTGCTGATATCCTTTTAGTACTTTCAAGGACATTTAGGAGTTGTACTTTGCCCTGAACAACTTTTTAATAATTCTAACATTCTATTCCCAGACTTTGTCTGCTGAAAGTATTTTCCTACTAAACATAAATTTTTTTACTGTGATTCCTTTTTCAGTTACCGGCAACTTTTTTATAATTTTAACATTTTATATCTATATTTTGTTTGCTGACCACATGCTACTATCTTAATGTAAGTTCCTTTCTGATGTACTTTTCTTGTTACAGGTTGATGCTGAATTGAACAAGGAGGTGGAACAGTGGAATGAAATGCTTAGAGAAGATGTTGTTAAACTGTGCCAGGAAAACAACTTTAATACAGGGTTTTTTGAGGGGAATGATCCCAACATTGTTGTCGATGCTTATGAGTTCAAGGTAGTTTTTAGCAGTTCGTGCCACCAGGTCATTTCGAGAAATTTATTTCAACCGTTAATTTTTTGCAGGTTCGACTTGAACATATCCTTGAGAGGATAGCATTGATCTCTGATGCTGCAAATACAGAGCGGCCATCTAATGTTACAGGCAGCCTGTTTATTGGTGGTGCTTTGGCTGCAAGGTCTGTGTACACCCTTCAGTGCTTGGGCATCACGCATATATTGTGCCTATGTTCAAATGAAATTGGACAATCGGATTCTCAGTATCCTGACCTTTTCGAGTATGAGAACTTCTCGGCAAGTGCCTTTTCCTTTCTTACTAGTGATTCCTTTTGATGTCTTAAAAACTTAGATAACCTAAGTGGAATGACGGTAAGAATAAAAAGTAACTAAAGTACATAAAATAATGTGGCAATGCTATGCACGTTATCTAGTTTCTCCTTATTTTTTGATGAATAATAGCTTCAGTTTCAAAGAATGTGGTGGAAGTTTGTTGTTGGTACACTATATAGGGTTTCCTATCAGTTGAACTTTATTGGCCTCAATGTCATTGTTAATCTAATTCATTTTATAATTCTTTTTCTTTGATTCATGATCACACTTAAAGAAAATTAAATCAAGAAAATGCTATTTATTGTCTGCTTAGCTGTAACAATCTACTCTGTAACTTGGATATATACATACATGCACATTATATATATACACATATACATACACACACACACACACACACACATATATACATGTACATATACACGTATATATATACACATGTATGTATACACGTATATATATACGTATGTATATGTGTATACATATATATATATACATCCATATGTATACATATATATATATATACATCCATATATATATATACACATATATATACACATATACATATACATATACATATACATATACGTATGCATATACATATGCATATACGTATACGTATATATATATATATGCATATACATATACGTATACATATATATATATGCATATGCATATATATATATATATATACCAAAATATCCTTCGGATTTCAAAAAGGGTTGAGTCCCGGACTTCAACAAGACTCAAGTCCAGAAAATCTCTCACCTATAAAAGGGGACGGGAGGCTCATTTGTAAGGCATCTGCAGATCAGCAGCCTTCACTCTCTCCCTCCTACTCTTCCACTACCCTTCACTTCCCTTCCACTATCTCCATCTTATTCTCTCCTTCTCTCGTCAAACACTCTCCCACACTTCCACTTCCACACCCACTAACACTTCTACTTCCACATCCACTCCCACTTCCGCTACCACATCCAACTCCACTTACCTTTCCACTCACCTCTCAGCCTTCCATCCACTTCCTCTCTCTTGGACCCATCTTCTCCAAAACCAGACTACTCTTTAGAGTGAAGTTTATGTACTTAAAGTAAGGTGTATGTAATCTTTCCTGCTGGTGTGTATAAGGTAACCTTTACTGTAGATGTCGCTTTAACTTTTTACTGTGGACATCTGGAGAATCTTTACTGTAGATGTCACTTCAGTCCTTTTACTATGGACAACCTTTACTGTAGGAATTTTTTACTAAAGTCTTCTGAAGCCATTATTTTGAATGTCTCAGGAGGTTTTCTCCTGATCATCTTGATGAGTTTTTTTTTTCTTTTTTTTTTATACTTGAAGTTGATCAATATACTCAAGATGCTGGGCATAGAGGCAGTCTTTGATATCATTGTCTACTTGGGCAAGACACTTTCTGATGTTTTTTTGAATTAGTAGTTCATACTGGACTTCTTCTAGATGGTTGTTGATGTTTAACAAGGGTCCCATGAACTTTCTTTGGTCTGAACATTTGCTGCTAACTAGGTGGTTACCCAGATCCTGCTATCTAACCAATACCTCTGATCTTCGTTCTTTTGCTTTATAATATACTGCTATATAGGAAGAGATTTTGTACTTCTTGAGGTCAAATGTTTCAAAGGCTTTTCAGAGGTCCTTTTCCTCTATTATATTTTTGCTGGGCATATCTTCTCCATGGCCGAGTAATGTGATGTGGTAGATCTGATAAGGGTGCCTTACTTCAGCTATCTCCTTTTCTTCTATCCCACTGTAGATTTCTACTTTTAAGAAATCTTCATCTTTTTTTACTTCATATAGCAGGGTAGCTACTATTGCAACAAATATCTGAAAGGTAGCACAACAATCTACTAAAATCAATCTAACCAGCCCTTTATACATTGCTGTGATCTTGTTCTTGTTTATGTAATCTTCCCTACTGGTGTGTATAAGGGAACTCTTGTAAATATCTCTTTATTTTAATGATAGTTATTATGTGAATATTTATGTTGTTCATATGTTTCTCTTCTGATCTAAAGGCAAAGACTGATCTGGTATAAAATACTGTAGCAAAACACTATAGTAATACTATAACAGTACTGTAGCACGGCAAATTATTCTAATAGTATTATCTCCGGATTATACTGTAACTATCAGTTAATCCATATTGAACTGTAACATGCAGTCAATCTATCTGGAATAATTATAAATGCTTGTGTTTCATAATATGCTCATCATCCGCTTAACTTCTTAAACTTATAATTAAGTGTTCAGCAAATAGTTAGGTGTTTTATCCTAGGTTTGAGCCGTCTGGTATATTCTAGGTGCGGGCAGTTTTTAACTAATAAGAATGATGTCTTAATACAGGTTTTTCCTATACAGACATGGATCTCTGGGATTTTGAAACTTACCCTAAGTTCTCCTGTCACGCCCCGAGCATGATCCCTAAAGTAGAACCCTAGAGATCATGCAAGGCCTAATATAAACAACAATTCCATAAATCCACAACTAATCAATGATTAATGTAATTAAATCAAATCCAACCAAAATGTACTGAT
>JAOXJJ010000894.1:29459-71402 GCA_025769935.1 Phoenix roebelenii
ATTATGATGTACTTATTAGGGGAGTTAAAAGGTCACTTCTAGTGCCTATAAATATGTGGCTATCATGAAGAAGAATGTATGGAAGAAAAAAGAAAGGAGTGGTAGATAGAGAGGGCTTGAAAGAAAAATTGTATTCCTCTTTGAAGAAAAGTTGTACTACTCCATTATCTTCTATAAAGTATTTTCTTTTCATGTTCTTGTGTTTCCACCACCATTGCATATTCTATCATATATTATCCAACAAAAGAAACTAATGAATAAGAAATATTAAGCAGTGACAAAAATTGATTCGAACTGAAATCCTAACCCCACCTGACAACGTCTGGACTGAGTATGAGTTAAGAGCTTATCAGTTTGTATTAGGTTCAGGTCAACATTTTTTGACCCAGATGTTGACTAGACTCAAGTCATGAGTCAAAGCTTTGACTAGACTCAGTCATGAGTTTAGAGTTCTATTTTGGCCGAGTTGGGTTGGCTTGGGCCATGATCATGGTGTAAGGTTATCTAAGAGTTGTTGGTCTTTCTTATACTAATTTACCTCAGAATCGAGTTACTGAAAGTCAAGCTGGGAATGGTTTGAGTCAGTTGTGGTTTTGCCAAGCAGAGTAGACTAAGTTAACTGTCAGTAGGTATTATATAGGTCAAGCAGTGGGGATCATGGGTCTAGAGTCTTTGACCTGATGTCATGTTGAGTCCTGTACAAGTCTAGGATGCCTATCTTATAATTCTAAGATGTGCAACCCAACCAAACAAAATACAACCTTCATATAGTATTGCCGATACAAGCTTACCCATTTCCCTTTTGAATAGGATCTGCCTGGAAGTGGTCTTTATGCTAGGAACCTTGTTTCTCAAGGGAGCACCGCTCTGTCATTTTACTAAATAGAATTCTAGTGTAAAACCAAAACAAGAAATAAAATTTTGGCTTGTACAAACATGTAAAATATTGTGTTTTCCGCTGGGCCAGGTATAGCTTTTCTAATTCTCAACATATCTAGAGAATTGTGTATTCATAATTCTTGTGTTTTTCACTAAGGTTTAAGCTAGTAAATGAGAGTAAATGAGACATAGGTTTATATAATTATAGTCATTCTTTAATTTCCTGGTGAAATATTGCATCCCCTCTAATTCTCTAATAGTCTCCAATACTCAACCAAGTTCGATTTGTGCAACATTTCCTTCTCAATATATTGATATTTGCTCTTCTTTGTGAGATGCCAATGTACTTGTTTCCTTTACATGGTCTGCAGGCCTATGTTTTACAAGAGCGGGGAACTCTGCTTGAACTTGTTGACCCAAGCCTTGGTTCAAATTACTCGAAGGAAGAGGCACTGCAGATGTTGAATTTGGCTCTTATATGCACCAACCCATATCCAACGCTCAGGCCCTCGATGTCCACCGTCGTGAGCATGCTCAATGGAAAAACACCTATACGGCTCCCATCAGTGAAGCGATCAGTCTCCAAGAGCGAGGATTATAGATTCAAGTCCTTAGAGAGAATGTCTGACAAGATCCAAATGCGGAATGTTTCAACAGAAGGGCTGCGGGTTAATACCTCAGTTAACATTGACCAAGGCAGTAAAGAAGAAAGCAGTTTAAATTCCTCATCAAGCAACATTTCTCATCAAGCAGTCTAATTAGCTTTGGCTGCCTGGTCGTGAGGCTATGAAAGATTCAGATGAGATCTAAACTTTTAACCTGCCATTTTGACTGTGCAAGCTCGTCCAAGCTGATAAATTTGTTTGTTTATGTTGATATAGGAATTAGTGGAGCTTAGTCCCTCTCTCTTACCAAAAGGGAAAAGGGAAAAGGGATTGCAGAGTAGTTTACAGTACTTGTTTGGAAAAGGGATTCCAAATTTTTGAATTATCCATTGGAATACTAATTATATAAGTTGAATAATAAGTTTGAATCATAAGATAGGAGGTCGGGGAAAGTGTTATTTCAAATTTCTGTAGTAGGATCTCTAAAATTTGTCAAGAGTGTTTATATAAGAATATGGATCTCTTCTCCTAATTGGAGGGCCCCTCCTGCTCTTTTAACAGCAAATGAAGTATTACAACCTATTGGTTCCAATGCCCATGGAATCAAATTCAATCTCAACTTGGCAAGGGCTGTGTGGATTACTTGCGAACACCTACTGCTGGTTCGCTCAATCTTAAAATTGGGCGATGTGGACTCGAGCTCGCTCCCACAAGAGTAATTTGAGTCTAATGACATTTGAAAAAAAAAAAAATTAGATAGTGTCGCGAAGTTTAGATGTGCTAAAAAAATCAAGTTTACGTCGGCGAAAGGCCAATTTTGTTATGGTGGATTTCGCATGCACTCAAACTTGTAATTGTCCACAGAGTTCAGATGCCAATTTACAAAGAGGAACTCTGCTGCAGTTACTGAAACAAATAGGGCAAGAGTCACGCGATTGAGCGCCACTAGCTACACAATATTTTTATTTATTATGGCCAGAACAGCCACAATTGCATTTTCACATGATAAGCCCTGAGACATCAGCATGCAAAATATTTAGCATAGTTACAATATCCTCCAAATTATTGTAAAATTTTTATAATTATTTTTATTTTCTTAACTGAATAATTTTCTGAATAATTCTCAAAAAACGAGTTGATTCAGAATCTCAGATCTATTCAATTATTCTTGAATTTTAGATAAATTTAATGATTTATTCATGAATTATTAATAACTATATAAGAAGTTTTATTGTTACAAATTAATAATGCTATATATTGTTGTTAGCAATAGTGTATGTCTTGGCACAATAATAAAATTGCTCTATTGTAATCTAAGTGCCGCATCAGCTTGTAGGGGTAAATTTGTGTATATCGGATGCTTGAGAACCGCTCTGAATCATAACACCCAGCTGATTTATTCCTAAACACTGAACTTATGACCATGCTGAGAGAAACTAGTAAAAATCATTTTGTAATGACAATTAATATTAAATAACAATATTAAATATGCTAAAAACTAAGAGAGAAAATTAATATTACCTTATGTAATGCATTATGTTAAATAATAGTACTAGACAATTATCTTACATGGAAGGAATTAAGTGCCATCAACCTCTACTGGCCAGCCAAATTTCACATTGTTTCAGTCAGGTTGCTCTGTTGGGCTCGTTATTCAGATTTACTCAGCCCCGAATCGACGTTGTCAATGATCCCTGAAGGAGTTGCCTGAAACAATAATAACAGCTGCTATTTAAATCATTCGTACCCAGATGTCGAACATCAGTTTACTGGTTCCTTCCTTGCATCCTTATCTTTGGCAAGGGCAAGACTACTGAATCTTTAAAAATCACCCAGTACTATACAACGTTCCATTATATTATGGCCTTATGAAATGAATCTAGCTCCTTGAATGGAACCATATACAACCTTTGCATATGGTAAGGCTTCATGAATTTATTTAGTACCATATTCTTTCGCCTTGCAAGATCTCAAGTGCAATGAACCAAGAAAAATCTTGAAACGAACCGAAGGCTCCTCATATGGTATGTCTCGATGAATTGAGTTTCTTTTTTATTTTCTTCATAGGCATAAATTGAATTTCTTTAAACCTAGCAATATTTTATAATTGAGTCCAAATATCCACATCTATATATATGGCAATATTTTTATGAATTTTTTTGGCACCATATCGCCTTACCTTATAAGAACTCATGCTCAATGAACCGAGATAAATCTTTCGGGATTCTGATCATAGACATGAATCTGGCAACCAAATCCATGGCTGGATTCTGAATTGTTGAGCCTATAAAATGGCCATTGCTGAACGGGGGCACAACCATCTTGAGGTGCTTGGAGAATTTAGCCTTTTGGCCTTCCCACTTCTCAGTCTCCATTCCCCTCAAAACTTTTCCTACATCCATCTTCCATGGTGAACCCAAGGGACACCATACTACATGGCCGGTTCAAATGGAGGGGTGGCTCGGCCATGGACATCCAGAGAAAGTTCCTGGTCTTTTTGGCGACTGGTACTGCGACCGATACTGGCGAGGCTCAATTAATGAAAGCCACTCCCTGTGGCTTGCACAAGGGAGTGGCATTGACGCAGCTCTGCTCCAGGATCCCGTGTCTTCCGGTCCATGCGTGCCGTCACCTTCGTAGGGTTTCACATGGAAACCTGCAGGGATCGCTTGGCACAAAAGTGAGGGATTGGAGCTGGCTGAGAAGCGTTCACTAGGTGAGGGTCATGCAAGGTCAAGACTATCGACATCAGAGTCCATAAGGCAAGTGTTCTCCTATGACCTATCTCACAGATTATTTTTTTTTCTCCCCTTGCTGCGCTTCATTCTCCCTGTACCTTCCGATCTCCTAAATAACATTTCAATCCATTAACCATTTTAATTTTATTATTGCTGTTATTTGAATGTTATAGATGCACAAATCTACATCAAATCCCATGACATCCACCTGCGTTATCCGGCTTCAAGCTCATCATCAGCGGAGGCGAAGGTAGTCTAAGACAAAAAGATGATGCAGTTGCACTGTCAGATTTCTCAAGCAAATTTGGTTGAAGATTGAAGAAGGGGATGGAGCCGCTTCATCCACTGGCGGACGTTTCACTGTTTGTATTAGAGACTATTTTCACAATATTTTGTCCGCCAGTAAAACCACTGTATATAGAGAATGACCTATTTGAAACTTGCTAAGGGAAAGAGGAGCAAACCGTGTGTAATCTTTCCTTTTGGAGAGAGGGGGATGGAGGTCTTGAACACAAGATAACCGATTTTTCAAGAATAAATAAAATAAAGTAGCAGTTCTTCTAGAGCACAAAATCCCTAGTTACTAGGAAGAAGACATTGACTCCTAGCTAGAAGAAGTTGCTCAATTCGTAGGCAACTTAATTGGTTACAGAGAACCATGTCGACTATATATAACTGGCACATAGTTATAATTCTATGATCATGCTAGTTGTATTAGCCTAATCCATGAATCTTATAGAATTTTAAGCTCAATCATCCAAATATGCCCTAAAACTGTGTTGGAGGTCAAAAAGTTAAAGAAAACAAGTTACATGCCATGAATGAATTTGCTAGTAATTGCTGGCCAAGTTATGTAATAGTTTTCTTTTATATAGCATATTCTTGATTATTATAGTTTTATTGTTTGCTCGGAGTTTACATATTTATTTCTTATGGTGGCTTCCTACTAATGGCTTATAAATTGGTCAACTTATGTAGATCATTAATTCACTATAAAAGCTTTATAGGTTTCTATCAGCTTTCACATGCATGATGCAGAATACGCTAATCTCAATGCATCTCATCCTTTCCTTTTTTATAATTCCTTTAACTTCTTTGAGCATGTTCTAGAAAAAGAAAAATGAAAATAATAAAATTTTTATTTATGAAAATAGTTACTCCATAAATTATTCCAATTTTCGTTTGATTCTATTTTTGAATAGTAAAAAAAACTTTTTTAGAATAATTTTTGCATGATAATTTTTTTATCCTAAAAATAAAATGTAGTATAAAAGTGCCTTTATGCTAATTAGAAATACTTTATGGCAGCTCTCCCATAGAATAGTTATACTTATTATAAGCAAGTTTGACTAACATAACTATTCCTTCCTTATGCCTCCATCCTATAATCCTTGCTCCATACGTCTACTTTATGCCCAAACCAAACGCATCTTTAATGCACTGTTACAAGGTGGTTAGTTCCCGCTTGAGGATTCGTGACGGGTACACATGCAAGAGCTGGAACGTGACTATCTCGGTATAGGTTCGTGCATCACCATCTATTTTGGGATGGTTCTGATACGGTTTCCCGTGCTGTGGGTCTACTGTTTCAATTCAGGCACGATTTGGAACAATTTGGCTAGTCTAGTTATCGTTAGTGAAGGAATTAGGCGAGCTATCGAGTTTGAAAAATGTTCGAAATCAAGCAATCACTTTCAATCCAACCCCAACCGAAGTTAGGCCTATATTGGCCCAACCTGAGGTTGTTCAAGCCTACTTTGGTTTTGTTTGGATTGATGTCAAGCTGTTATGTATTCAGCTGGGGAAGCTTGCTAAAATTTTTGCTTGTATGAAATAAGTCCTTTGGTAGTACACTCAGCTGGCTGACGTGCAGAATTCTCTTTGCTTCCTTTAAATTGGCATCGCCCATTGTGCCTTTTCTTATGTAGAGCTAATTCGGCCATCTTGATCCAAAGGTGAGGAGGGAAAAATGGCGTTAAGCTATACCAGCCTTTGTCTTTCGCTATGCTTCCTCGTATGCCTGCGAAACTCAGCAGCCACTTCACATCCAGAGGACAAAAGCTTCCTCCACTGCCTCTCCCTCCACACAGCATCCTCCACCACCATCTCCCAGCTCGTCTACACACCAGAAAACCCTCTCTACTCCTCTCTTCTGGAATCCTCCATTAAAAACCTCCGGTTCGCATCGCCTTCGAGCTCAAAGCCACGCTTCATCGTCGTTCCCACGAATGAATCCCACATCCAGGCATCAGTCATCTGCTGCAGGAGCCACCGCCTATCGATCAGAACCCAGAGCGGGGGGCACGACTACGAAGGTCTATCCTTTCGGTCCGAAGACGACGAGGAGCCTTTCGTTCTGGTCGACCTCGCAAACCTCCGATCGGTGAGCGTCGACGTGCAAGACAATGTGGCTTGGGTCCAGGCTGGTGCCACTCTCGGCGAGCTCTACTACTGGATTGCCAAGAAGAGCAGCACCCATGCGTTCCCTGCTGGCCTCTGCCCCTCGGTCGGCGTTGGTGGACACTTCAGTGGAGGTGGCTTCGGCACCCTTCTGAGGAAATATGGGCTCTCTGCTGATAATATCCATGATGCCAAGCTAGTCGATGCAGATGGAAGACTATTAGACCGGGAGTCCATGGGTGAGGATCTCTTTTGGGCCATAAGAGGAGGTGGAGGAGCAAGCTTTGGAGTGATCGTTTCATGGAAGATCAGGTTGGTCCCAGTTCCACAGAGACTCACAGTATTCACCATCTACAAGAACTTGGAGCAGGGTGCTGCAGTAGAGCTTATTAACAAATGGCAGTACATTGCGCACAAGCTCCCCGAGGACTTATACCTCAAAATTGACATAAGGCCATTGGATTGGGTAGGGAAAGAGAAGGCAGCTGTGTTCTTATCCTTGTTCCTTGGGAAGTGTGGTGAGCTACTCCAATACATGGGAGATAGTTTTCCGGAGCTGGGACTGAAGAGAGAGGACTGCAGAGAGATGAGCTGGATTGAGTCCGTCATATACTTCGCCAGCTTCTACCTCAGTGGAGATACCATGGAGGCTTTGTTGCACAGTAGATCACAACCAAAGGAATTCTATAAGGGCAAGTCCGACTATGTGAAGGACCCCATCCCACTGAGCGGTTGGGAAGGGATTTGCCAAAGGCTTTTGGAGAGGGAGAATAGTACCATGGTCCTCACTCCCCATGGTGGGAGGATGGGTGAGATATCAGAGAGAGAGATCCCTTACCCTCATAGGGAGGGCACACTGTACAATATCCATTATGCTGTGTGGTGGGATGATGGTGGGGCCTCCGAGAACAACTTGGGTTGGATTCGCAGGTTGCACCGGCATATGACTCCATATGTTTCCAAGCATCCCAGGGCTGCCTATTTGAACTACAGGGATTTGGACTTGGGCAGGAATGAGAAAGGTAACACAAGCTACGCAACGGCTAAAGTCTGGGGTAGGAAATACTTCAAGGATAATTTCAAGAGATTGGCGATTGTGAAGGCCAAAGTTGACCCTGAGAACTTCTTCAGAAACGAGCAGAGCATCCCACCTTTTCATGCAAAGAAGGGGATGAGGGTTGGTTCCAAGGAGTCCGTTTCAGACCCCAAACCATTAATAAACCGCATGCTTTGATTAACAATAAACTGAGATGAATTGAGTTGCGTGGTCTATTGGCTGCGGATTGGCCAGGACTAAGTGCTTAGATGTAAAACTTAGGTGAAATTGTCTTGGTGCAAAAATAAACTAAATGAAAGCACTCCCTGCAGAGACTTCAGTGGTAGGAAAGTTGGAGGTGTGAAAACCACTCGCGGTACAAAGCGCCCTAGTTAGCCCTGCAATGGTAAAGAGTTTATGGAACTAGCTAATAGGTTATCAGTTGGCTTATTGTTTACCTTGTGGGATAAAATATTATTCTCTCTGCAAATTTTTATATTGGTTTCCTTGCACCAGCTTACAATTAGAGCCAATTATGTAACTTTCTCTGCTTATAATTACTTTCTCTCTCTTCCTCTCTTGCTTTCTCTCTCTATAAAGTTTCTCTCACTTGATTAACGGCCTGACATATTGATTGATTGAGATTGACTTGTGCTATTGGCAACCAATTCCAGACCCCGGATTGAAACCGAGCTGAGATTCTATCTCTTCTCCATCTTTCTCTCTCTAAATTCTCTCTACGAGACTTTTTTTCTATGGAATTTCTATCTCTACTCTTTTTCTAGGGTAGTTAGATCTAGTAGGAACTCTTTATAATGATTTTGAATTGACATGAGTGAAAGATCTTGATCTAGGATCGTCAGGCGGCATGTCAGCCTCCTAGCCCTCCTAAACACTGTTAGATTTAATCGCTCCAATTTTTATTGAACTATCTATGCCCTAATTCAAGCATGATACAATGAATTTTATTTTGATCGAATTGTGAAATATTATAAGTTGAGTTAGTTGATGAAATAAAGATTGCATATTATTAGTTTAAATTATTCCACTATATATTGATGATATCATATTGAGATATCTTGCACGCTCGCGGAGAGAGCTCCCTATGAGTGTGCGGCGGTTTCCACGATCTCCGGCTCGCGATCTTGGGTCGGGGGCTTGATAAATATGGTTTATAAAATTTTATGATCCTTTATCAAGGTCGGAGTACTGGCTTGTCGATACTCGGAGATGGAAGCTCACTGATAATGCCAACTTCACCATCAGATCCTCCTACAAGTCCATCAATCAATGTGGAGTCCTCTGGTCATTCTATAAAGCAATTTGGAAAGCGGCAGTGCATGAGAAAGTTGGCATTGAAAAATATATCACATACGGTGGAAGTTTTGGCTACAAAAAAAAAAGGCTGGGCAAGAACATCTCCGTGTGCTCTTTATGGGGCTAAGTCTGCCACTATATCACATCTTTTAATCAAATGTTCATTTGCAAGAAGTCTATCGTTTATAGTGAAAACTTAGCTCAAAATGTTAGAGACCAATGGACCTTGGAGACGGATAAGAATCAGAAAAACCTTTAGAAGTGGATGGGATCAGTTATCTACAGCAATTAGCTGGCACGCCTGGTTGGTGAGAAATTCCCGCATGTTTCTCCATAGGAATTCTTCCATTAATTCGGTTCTTCCCAAGGCTTTGCGAACATTCATTCACTGGGGGACTATCTATCAGTCACAGAAAAGCAAATGAGAGCCCCCAGGCCATTCACAATCTTCTCCAACCTCTGTTGCCACGACGGCCACCGAGATTCCACTGATATCTGTAACAACTCAGGACCTCACCCAAAATGCCTAGCCGAAAGATATTATTTGGGTTCTTTAATACTGTATAAGTATCCAAGATCTTCTCGGCGAATAACCGATATGAGACTAAACACACGTCCGCACGAGTGGTCACATACTCTTCTCGTTCAAACATTGATGTTCTCGTCAGATTAAGGGTTCAGATCCATTCAAATCTAATCAGAAACACCACAATGGACCTGTGGTCAGCCTCCATGAACCCGAATGCAGTATCTCCTAATCCACATAGGCTATGGGCCAAGTTCGCTCTGATACCATTTGTAACACTTCACGACCTCACCAAAAATAGCTAGCCGAAAAATATTATTTAGATTTTTTTGATTCTGTATAAGTATCCAAGATCTTCTCAGCGAATTACCGATGTGGGACTAAATACATATCCGTACGGATCCTCACAATATCAATCCTTGTGCCTTCCGAATTTTGTTGATCCTCACAATATCAGTCCTTGTGCCTTCTGAATTTTGTTGTTTTGTGCTGTTCTACTTACTGATTAGAAAGACCGATTTTTACCCTTCTGTTAACAGAGCAACTAGCAAGCTCTGGTAACGGTATGATCTTGTGACCTCTAAATTCTTCTCACAATACATGCATGGGGGGAGCAATTCGCTTCCTGCATTTTCCATCTAAAAAGATGATCCAATTGCGTCAAGGTGAACCCAGCTAGAAATTTTTGATCCCTCAATGAATGTTGGATAAGAAGCGGAAGGGCAAGCGATCGTTGTTTCTTGGAGGAGATAATAAGGTTTCTACTTGCCCTTCTTTATGAAGTCTCCCTAGAGCCCCTTTACATTCTAAGAAACGTTGATCATATAGCCGTTAATGTCACAATAGGGGTTCAAGCACTTTGAGACTTCAAGCTAATTTCAACTTCATCCTCACAAACCATCTGTCCCTTCCAAAGTAGCTGCCTTCTCTTTCTCTAAAGCCCACAGGCTTTACCCCGATAGCGGGGAACTGAATGAAGTAGGAAAGGGTTCCCTGTGTCAACGACAACTTCTCCAGCTTGTTTCTTCTTCCTTCTTGATGGAGTAGGAATGGAGTTATTCGATGACCTGCTACGATGTCTCATACTCGAAAAACAACCGCAGCTGTAATCCCAATTTTGGCCAAGAGCATGACATAATATTCACTCAAAAAACATTACTAACTGGTGAAACCTTCTTAGCAAAAGAACCATCAACCATAAACATCTTCTCTGCCTTCATCAAATTCCTATCATTTTCTTCACTGCTTAGCCAAAATAAGCCAGCTTAAAACATAACCTGATCAAACCCTTTATGATTTCCACATAATTTTAGCCCAACGATCAGATTCAGATAATTCAGTTATAAGACAATCCAAGTCCAAGTCCTTGAGCAAGATGGGACATGTTTACAACCAACCCATCTTTGTTTCATAGTTACAAGAATCTACCATGCCAAACCAAAAACACAAAAACCATCAAGGAAGGATTTCTAAACCCCGGCGCGCTCTCTCGCGAAGCATCCTCGCGAGAGCTCGGGACTGCGGCGAGTCGGGATCACCCCTCTCCCTGGCCGCCTGGAACATCGCCTCCGCTCTTTGCAACGCCGCGTCCACCGTGTCTTCCTCCATTAATCCCCTGCCCCCCTCGCCGCCCCCCACGTCGTCCCTCGCCCCGCCGTCCCACGCCTGGTTTATCGGCTTCCTCGTGTCCATGAACTCGATCTCCGAGAGCGGCGACGGCTTGTGCCCCTTGTAATACGCCGCGTACTCCTCCTCTTCCTCCTCCTTGACTTGAGCTCCAAAACCGCCGACGCTGTCGCCTCTGCCGGCGAGCGGGCTGCCGTCGGCCCCGACGCAGGCGGCGTCCTCGAGGAGGGCGCGGCCCGGCGCCGCCGCGTGGGACCACCGGCGCTTTTGCTGAAAGGAGGGATCACCGGGTCGGCCCACCTCATGGCTCTCGAGCTTTGGGGAGGGAGCGAAGGGCGGGATGTTGTCGGTGGTTGGTGGGTTTTCGATGTCCGGGTGTCGTTCTCGTCGTTGTTTCTCTTCGGCGGCGGCGGCCTTCGCCGCCTCTTCCGCCTCGTCTTCCTGGGGGTCTTGCGAGTGGACGGCGTTGTCGGCGGGTCCGGCGGGTCCGGCGGTTGCGGTCGAGGCACGTGCGAGGGGGATGAGGCACGTGCGCGTGGCGGGGAGGAGGCGGAGGGCTCGAATCACTGCTATCGACTGCATTTTTTCTCGTTGCCGCTTTTGACTTCCGACAGCCAGATGGTGTGCTCAAAACTGGGCATCGATAGAGGAGGGAGATGTTTCACAGAGAAAGAAGGAGATGAGCACAAGGCATAAGAAGGGAACTTCAGCCTAGAACACTCTAGAGAGCACATGAAGGGACACGTGTGGGTTCTAGCACTGGCTAGAACGCTTGAGCATGACGTCGTGGCGTTGCACGAAGGACCATCTGGATCTAGTTGTTTCCGGAATATTTAGATACGCTTCGGATCCATATCTATATCTACAGCAAGAATAAAAAAGCGAAAGGAAATTTTTGCCTTTACCCGTCATGGTAGCTACTTCTCGGTCCGGCTAGGATCAGACGATCTCCGTTTCAAAAATATTTTAACAGTTCTAAAAATATCACCGGACGGGTCGCATAACTGGTGTGGTGTCTCATCATTAGCAAGCAACGATCACATCTAAAAAAAAAAATTGCTTATAGATTTTGTTTTTATTTTTTTAATTTTATATAAATATTTAAGATGTAGCTGATGTATAGTTGATGTGGAATTAAATACTCATGGTGTTTTCTGTGCCTCGACTGTTCCAAGTCCAAAGTAGCTGATCATGGTTTTGATTCAGGCTAACAATGGAAAGAAGGGAGATAACGTGTTTATACTCCATCTGAATCTGAGTTAAAAGGGAAGTGCGGCAACCTTGTTTTCCAAGACCTTGTTCTTGAATTGTAAAAATCAGCCACCTTACCATTCTTTCCTGCACAGGTAAACATCAAAGGAAACATAACTTTTAGTGGGACCTCACAAATCTAATTATCATGCCAGAAGAGGGTTTCACAAATCAAATTATCATCCCAATAACATCGCGCCATAAACGAGCATATCTGCGGCTTGGTTTCTAATTTCTAAAGAGCTTGGTTTTCTTATGATGAGTAGATTGCAATAGCTCCCTCCACAGGCCTGGCTCCTTGGAGAGGTACCTCGACCCCCACTTGGCTAAAAGAGTGAGGTTGAAGCATTCGAGATTCTACGCCTCAAGACCCCCCTTCTTTTTGAAGACGCACCGAATCCCGATTGACCTTGCATGATGGTCTACTGGTTTCTGAATCAAACCACAATATTGATCTTTTGTGCCTGTCTAATCTTTTAATTACCCACTTAGGCAACTTGAAAATGGATATGTAATAAACTGGAAGGGCTGAAAGCACAGCATTCACCAATGTGAGTCTCCCTCCGAAGGAATGTAATTTACTTTTCCAAATGGCTAATCTTGCTTTCATCTTCTGTGGTGAGGTGAACCAATCTGATTTAGAGGGTTTACCTCTTCCAAAAGGTATACCCAAGTAGTGAGATGGAGTCGGGGCAGAAAAGCAATCAAGCCATTTTGCACAAGATTCGTCATCAAAAGAGCCACCACCGCTAGGAGAAATGGAACTCTTCTTATAATTGATAAGAAGGCTAGAAATCAATTCAAAACAATAAAAGATAATCTTCAGTACCGCCAAATAATCTTTCTCACCACCAAACCATGGGTTACTTTCAGGCCTTTAAAGGTCTTTGCACGTACAGCTCTTTCAAACATTCTACATAAAGGATCAACTGCAATATTAATGAGAAAGAGTGAAGGAGGGTCTCCTTGCCTTAGACCATGCCTTCAGAGGATTCAATTACCCAGCTCACCATTGATGTTCACTGCTGTGTCACAAGATTGGAGAATGTTATCCATCCAAGCTATCCATTTTGGAAGGCAATCCCTATTGGAGAGAACCTTCATCAAATAACTATGCACCACTCTGTCAAAGGTCTTGGAAAAATCTAATGTGCACACAATGCCACTGTTTTTAAATTTTCTAGAATAGAACAATATTTTATTTGCACTCAGGAGATTATCAAGTATGGATCTACCTTTGATGAAAGGAGTTTGGGACGGGTCTATCAAATCCTCTATGAAAGGTTGAAGCCGAGCCGCCAACACTTTAGAAAAGATCTTAATACAGCTATGGATCAAACTAATAAGGTGATAATCAAAGGGGACTCTAGCTTCATCCTTCTTTGCAACGAAAGCTAGAATGACATTGTTGATCCACTCAAGATTAATGTAGGAATCAAAGAGGTGTTAAGAAATAAGAAAGATATCATGACTAACTACATCCCAAAAATGCTGGAAAAAATACATTGAGAACCCATCTAGCCCTGCACTTTTGTCATGCCCCGAACTTAACACTCATATCGGCCGCGTGATACGGCACACACTCTCTAGAGAGATGTCCTATAGAATATGCAAAGCATGACAATTTATTACAACCTCAATATCATTGAATGATAATGATCTCAATTCATAACTAATAACAAAATATGTATAATTACAAAATATAAACATCCGACCGGTATCAGTGATGGCTTATCTATTCATCCTTTCATACATGATCCCAACCACAGCCAAGTACCAATCATCCCGTGACTCTAAAAGAAAAAAGAAAAGAGGTTGTGTGAGCTTTACAGTCTAGTAAAAACCCCCATATTTCTACACCAACACAATAATATAAGTTTGAAAATAGCAAAAAATCATTACACACATTATAAAATCGCAATCGACTATTAACAATGCTCAAATAAATAGAATACATATGTACATCAAATATTAATAAAAATTCAACCACTCAAGAGTGACATTAATACAATATTTTATAGATTTTCAATAGTATTTTCAAGCAATTTTTCATTCCATTCCTTTTTAACCTGATTCGAATCCAAAATCAATTATCTTTTCGACTTTGGGCTAAATTTCGATCTCATTTTCCTCCCCGGACGAGGCAATCAAGATGTCATATTTTTTTTACCCATAACAAGATAATCAATAGTGCCACATTTTCAGTCTGTGATGAGGCAATCGATGATAATGAGATCAGTCCAAAATTTTTATCTATTCAATCAAGTTTACATCCACATATTATTTTTTTATTTTTGGATTTAAACTAACCACAATCATGTTTTCTGCCTATGACGAGACAATCGATAGATGTTACATTTCTAGCCTATGACGGGACAATCAATAAGTGTCACATTTTTCATCCGTAACAGAGCAATCTATATAACATGGTTAGTTCAGAGCACTACATTCTTTAGTCTAATTGTGCAAATATAAGCTATACTCATATATGCATCCATTATACTATCAATCACAAACATGCAAGATCAAAACATAATTTAATATAGAAACCATCATAGAAGAATTTTTGCATCTTATTTATCTTGATCATTAGTATATCATATATATATATATATATATATATGTGTGTACAAAATATCTATAAATATATAGGTAGGTATACACGGATTCTTACCTTGATCCCGACAACCCAAATAAACTAGTCACATATCCATACTGCAATCTACGAACCGAAGTGCGCAGAACTCTGCTTAACATCCTCTTGCTTAAAAGATAGTTCTCATACAAAACCAAATTAACAATACAAACTATTCAAGATAATCGACAACCCAAAATTGTCTACTGGTCTACCAAAGGGTTCACCATTACGTAATAACTTAGACTATCCACTGACTCCCTTCCACCTAAAAATTCTCCGAATTAACTAGAGGGAGAACACCAAGATAGAGATAGAAAAGAGGAAGGAAGAAGCAAGAGAAAGAACAAGAGGAAAGATAAGCTAGAGAGGGAGAGAGAAGAAAAAAGAGAATTGTGAGTCTCTCTCTCTCTTCTTCTCAAAATGGAGGAAACTACCTCGGGCGGTAGCGGTTGCTAGTGGGCTGTGCCTCTTAGTGGCTGGCGACTCACGGTGGTGCCGGCGGCGTGCCACACCTGGCGGCGGCCGGCAAAATCAAAACAAAACAACATGAAACAGGCGAGGCCCTGTTTACCATCAATTCGATGACTCGCCATCCAGATTCAAGGTGGAGATGGTGGCCCAAATATGGGAAAAAGGAAAAGAGGAAGCCCGATAACCATTCGTTGCCTCTGAGAGCTCTAACGGCCGGATCAATGGTGAAACATTTGAGAAATCCTGATGGAAATTTTGAATTTTTATGGCTATATTCAAGGATCCTCAAGGTGGATTGCTTGAGAGGAACTTAGGGGTCTGTTTTATAGTTGAAATTGAAGGTTTAGAAGGGAGGACCATTAGATGGAATCGGCGAACGAGATGGACTCTGGTTAGGAGTCCTCTTCCTCGTTCACATGCGGGCCACATGAGCCCAGCTCAAGATGGGCCGGTGATCCCAATTAATGTGTGGATCGGGTGCCCACAACTTCTATCGCCTTTGAAACTAAATACGGCTTCTTTAATTTCCTCCAAGGTAAAAGGGGTTGTAAGGCTACTCAGATCCGGCTAAAGTGAGGAGTAGAGACTGACCCAATGAAGCTCAACAGGTGAATCCAGTGGTTTATCAAAAATTCCTTTGAAGAAGTCAGAGAACATCTTTTGATACCTTGGGAGTTAGAGACTTTAGTCCTATACCAAACAACTGTAGTAATCCAATTAACCTTTTTGTGATAGGATGCAATCTTATGGAAGAAATCGGTGTTGCTATTACTTTTCTGCCAACCATCTGATTTTAGCTCTCTGCTTCCAATATATTTCTTCTACTCTCTGAATCCTCTCTCAGTGGATGAAAGATTTTGCTCTTCTTCGTAATCCAGTTCCTATATCTGTTTAAGAAGGCATTATTTATTGATCCCATGATTTTAATGCAGTTCCAATCGCCCTAAGTTGTAAAACAAGGTTGATGGCTGCATCCCTCAATTCATCAATGGATGTCCATGCTCTAACTACCACATCTTGAATGCTCTTTTGACACAACCAACTTCTGTCGAATCTGAAGATACCTTTGGAGGGATGATGATTGGAAAGAGAGAGTCAGATAGGAGCATGATCTGCTGGCATAGATCATCCCGTTCAATAGAAATTAAAAATCTGTCCAATTTAGCCATGATCTGTTCAGGTCTTCGATTGCTCCCCATGAATTCCTCCCTTTGAGGGAGAGATGAATGAGGCGACCAGCTCTAATGAAGGAGATAAAAGCTTTGGATATTTTGAGAGCCCGGGGATTCCCATTCCTTACATGTACCTTATAAGTGGCACTGAAATCACCGCCAATAATCCAAGGTCCTTTGAAAATAACTCTGATTTGCTTGAGATCATAGTTAGTAGGCCCATACACAACAGTGAAGCACCAAGGCTCGTTCAGTATTTTGTCCTTCCATAACAAAGTAAAGGAGAACCTTCGGATTTCTCTCCTCAACATTTCAAATATAGCACTGTTCCAACCAATAAGTCACCCTCCTATCGTATCATCCCTATCTCTAGATATCCATTAATTTAACAGACCACTCCACATCGACCTTACAAGGAAAGATGAGGATAACTATGAGGACCAGTGCAGGTATGTATTTAGTCTCATATCAATTATTTGCTGGCTAGATCTTGAGTACTTATACAGGATCAAAGAACCTAAATAATATCTTCCAGCTAGCCATTTTTTTTATGAGATTTTGAGTTGACATCAGGTTGTACAATAATATAAAGAAGAAAATCACCATTTGAACTTCAAATTGAATATATATATATATTCAACTGGCACGATACAAATGAATGGATGAAATCGATCCATACTTAGTCATGCCTGGGTATTGATACAACTTATTGCTGATGAGAACTTTGAAATCCAGCTGACATTGAAATATTATGAAGCTTCAAAGCAATCCACTGGAATATGGCACTCCAGTCTGAGGCAACCAGTTATCCCCCAGAATAAAGTTGCTCACCGTGAAATTGCTCGCATCGGTGCTATTGATCACATGAAGTCCCGGCCATGTAACACGATTGCTGGTGTCCGAGCCAGGGCCAGTATTGTTGAACTCCGCGTAGTACAGAGTGCTCAGTGCAAAGTCTCCATCCCATGGCATCCAACCCCGGGGGTCAATTGAGCTATCCATGAATGACTCCATGATCACCGTCCTTGAGTAATTCTTCCATGGCCTACCAAGGTATGTGATCGTCGACCCGCTACCGGCGGCAAGGTCGGCTGCCGCACGAATGTTGCAGTCCTGGATGGCAGTCCCGGTGTTCTGGTTCGGGTCGGTCCGGCCTTGGGCTGTGATGGTGTTGCTCTGGCCTTGCATGGGCAGCCTAGAGTATATGTTGCAGTTCTGGAACACAACTGCTGCGTTGCCGAATATGTAGTCTACTGTGCCATAGATGTCACATTCTCTGTAGAATTGCCTCATGGAATGAGTGTAAAGGGTGTCTTGGTAGCCTTCAAAGCTGCAGCTGTAGAAGGTGGAGAGATCGGCGCCGTTCCGGACGGCGACTGCTTGGTGTTTGATGGCACCGGCCGTGTTTTGGAAGGTCATGTTTATGGCCACAAATGCTTGTCCCACAACAGCTGCAGCCCACATAAATTAATCAAATAGATCAGGTTTCGTATCCCAAGTGGGGACGCCAAGATTAAGGTAAAAGGATTAAAAAATCTTTTTTTTTTAAAAAAAAGGTTCAGTCAGATTGATCCTAGTGTGAAATTTATTAATTATTTTCATTCGAGAAATGATTATTGGCTTAGTCTTTGGAGTGTTTTGACTTGTGATTAGTGCTGAAGTAACTGCGGAGAGCATTTCCTACGTTAAACTAGTCAAAGTGCAGAGTTGCTAACTTTCCACTTCCTACGCTTTTTGCCCTTAAACACATGGCACGTGAAGTTGCGTGGTGGACGTATGTCACACGTGGTCGATTTATAGGTCAAGCAAGCGACCTTAATTGGTTTTAGCGATCATGCATGGTTAAGGTAGAAGATAGTAATTTTAGTCATATCACGGTAAGATGCACAACTATCAAGTTATATGTTACAGGTTTTGTTTAGAGAAATCAAAGTACTTGAATGGGATTCTTTATGGTAGACTTCTGAACTTTAGAATTTTATACCATCATGGACAGCTACCATCATAGCATCCATCTCGAAGACAGACAGCTTTTTATCTCATCCACAATGTGCCGTGTATTGCGCTGAAAAATATCAGAACATATTTTTGAGATAAATGAGAGCCATTCATTTCGAGATGGATAATATAGTGGCAAAAATCTAAACCTCAAGAGAATGGGACCTCTAACAGTACTAGATTAAGATGATGTCTCACTGCCACGTTGTTTGACACCTAGTTATTGATCAAGAATAACGCCTAGTTTGGAGTCAATGTTAAGGGCGAAAAGACTTCAAAAATGACCGAAAACCAAGAGCTAAAGCCAAAAGTTCACTGTCGAAAGTTTGGACTTCCGGTGACCATTATAGTAAGAAAAAACTTACCTAAGGTTGCCGAGTTGAAGGTCGTCCACCCATCAACAACGCTATGGTTGCCGGTGACCACCGTCTGGTTAATCCCATCTCCGATCATCATCAAATACTTCTTCTTCTTCGAAATCACCACGTACTCTTCATAGACTCCAGCATCCACGTATATCAGGTAGTAACCGCTGCTTCCATCCAAGTTATTAGGAGCCGAATCCACGGCGTCACCAATGGTGGTAAAGTTCCCACTCCCATCCTGGCTTACCACCACAATGTCATTAACCAAGACGGCGTCCGTCGCCTGGAGAAGCCTCCGGCCGGTCTTGCCCTCAAAGGGCTCTCGGCTGGGGTCCGACATTTTCAACGGTAAGCTCCCGTCCCGGCCGATCTCGACTTCATGGAACAATAAGCTCCTCCCTCGGAAGAGCCGGGAATTCGGGACTCTCGAAGGGACGAAGGCATGGTGGAACTTGGTCTTCTTGTTTTTTGGGACCCAAGCCTTGGTGAAGAGAGCTAACGAGACACCGTAGAGCTTGGTTCCATTGGAGAGGGGAACGGTGAGGCCATTTTTGACGGACCATGCCGAGGCGGTGGCCTGGATGCCATCGAGGCAGGTCTGCTGGTTAGTGAGGAGGGCTGAGAGGAGAGTTTGAAGCTTGTCAGCCTGAGGGTCGAGCAGGTTATTAGTGGAGTTCAATGTAACACCGGCGGAGGTCAAGAAGTCGATGTTGAGCTGAGATAAAAGCTGGCAGTCTTCCAGTGCTCGGATGGCGGTCTGGGAGAGGGTGGAGGGGCGAGCGAGATAGCGGTTGATCAAATTTAAATACTTCTGGGCATTCAAGAGCGATTTGGCGAGGGAGAAGCGGCCATAAGTGTAGAGGGTTTGGACGCCTCGCGGCGGGAGGACTGACTTGCAGAAGTTCGGGTCAGGTGTGGAGTTGCATGCGGTTGTCGGGGTGACGGGGGCCAATGGTGGGGTGTCGGCGAGGGAGGGAGTGAAGAAGAAGAAGAAGGAGGAGGAGAAGAGGAGAAGAAGAGCAATGGGGTTGGAATTCATGACCTTAGATGGATCGGAGGTTAAAGACTTTTGTTTGGAATGAGGGTGGTAAGGGTCAGGGGATCTTATATATATATATATATATATATATATATATAGATGAAGGGGCTTTGAGAGAATTCCATTGTCCTTCTATCATTTTTTTATTTTATGTTTTCTAATGCAAGTTAGGGTCAAGATAGGTGACTTGAGAGATCCAAAGCGCGTGGAAGGAAGACGCTTGTGGAAAGGTTGGAGCAACGACAGGGAATACAAAGCTGGCACCAGATTTATTAACAAGTGGGTGATGGGCAAAGGACCGGGGGCTGTGCTCTACTGCTCTTGGGATAGCGATGAACCAGGAAGCAAGTCGTGGGGGAAACTTCAAATGTTTGGCAGGCTGGATATTTGGAAAGGATTGTCAAAAGGAATGATCTTTATTTTTAGTTGGGGTAGTATGGCTTAATGCGCGGTAGTGTCTTTAGAATTTGAAGAACCGCAAAAGATGGGCCAGGTTTGGCAAGTTAACATAATTGTTTATTCGATTTGTGGGGAATTTGGAGTGTCCCAACATATATTTAGTTGTTTTGTCCAATGGAGAGGACGCATAGGTTTGATGGATGGATAGAGTTTGTACCATCTAGAAGTTTGGAGCGGATTTGGGATTAGACCAAATCCGGGAATTGGAGTCAGCTTACATGACGAATTAGCTATGATTTAGAGTGGTGGTTGGGAGTGGCATTAATCTGTTAATGACAATATCTGCTGAAAAGGCAGCAAAATTGTGATAGTTTAGGAGAATTGAAGGTCTCCTCCATGCTTTCCGCACTCTGTTGAGGAAACTAAAGGAGGGGAAAGTTCGCTCCTCTAATTGGACGAAGTTATTTACTGAAAATATGGATGATGGTTCTTCAAGTATTTGATAAGGTATATTCTATTTTTTTTTGTTTTTCTTGTTTTCTTGAAAATAATAAAAATTGTCAAGAAAATAGCTTGGAGAAGGGTCTTACAATTTTCTCTTTTTTTTTAATAAAAGGGTCTTATAATTTTCACCATTGAATCAAGGCTATCTTGGATTGTTATTGAATTGTGTGCTTTAATTTAGTAGATTTTGTTGAAATTCAAGAATTTTGAATGCATATACTATATACAATGTACTGGAGGTGAAGACATTTAAAGTTTGCAAGCATATTTTGTTGAATCTAGCTCTAAATAGTCACAACCTTAACTTAAGTGAAATTCCGAGATTCCATCCTCTTGTCAATCTAGCTTGACTTGTGTCAAGTTTGAAAGGTTAGTTTTGATTTTTCTTTACTTCATTTTTATTAGAACGAATCACGGTTCTTCGAGTTCGATTACCTTGGGTCTAATTTTGTGTATGATCCATAATAATCTGTCCATCCATCATTCCTTTTGGTTGCTTCTCCATTCTAATTGAATGCATGTCATAATTATTTTCCACTAGAATATCTAAATTAACGATCATTTTCAGCCTAATCCAAGTTCATATATTCTAAATCCTGAGAATTAGTAAGGATGAATTTCAATAGAAGCCTGACTGCCGGTGGTGGTAGTGCTAGAGTGGCATTTGTGATTAGACACCACAGCTCCAGGCTGATTGTTGCGGAGGGATGTCGTTCTTTCGAAGCTTCGGCATTTGGGACGGAGCTCAGGGCAGCATGAGAGGAACTCTCCTATACAAGACCTATGCTGGAGGTTGGTTGTATCATCCTGGAGAGAGACTCAGCCTCGTTGATTGAGCGCTTATGGGAAGAGGGTGGGAGGAGGCAGAGCACCCGCTTCTAGGCGACACACGACGGATGTTGTGGGAGTGTCGTACTATCTAGGTCGGGCATGTTTTTTGGGAGGCAAACCAAGCTGTTGATTGGTCACCTCATATGCTGCTTATCATTCTGGAGAATTCCTCTGGACCCAGCAGTCTTCTATTTCCTTTGCTTTGTGTAGCTTTCTTGCTAATGATGTAGCTAGTTGTGCTCATGCAAGAGCACTATAAGCAATTGATATACCGAAAAAATAGAAAACTGATGTTATATGGCAGAATGACCACCGACATCATATTAGGATCGCGACTCATCTTAAATTAAGAAATTAAAATCAAACCTAAGCCACTCTCGACGTCAAACCTCACGAGAACATTACATTATAAGTCCACTATAGATAGAAAGCAACTAAAAATTGTTTGATCATATGCTTGACTTTGACATAAGTGCACAAAAACGGACTGTCCATTGTTGTCATCTCTAGGCTTAGTAACTAATGGCAGGCACAGAAACGCGGTTTCTCTATTAATTGATCCAACTGGTAGGAAGAAAATAGGAAGACGTGCATGTGATAATATTTCATGGGGATAATTCCCTCTCTCTCTCTCTCTCTCTCTCTCTCTCTCTCCGAGGTTTTACTTGCATGTTTTCCGACATGCTTTGGTCGCGAGGTGGGAGGGGCTTCTTTTATCCTTCCTTCCTCAATAATAAAAGAAAGAGCTTAGCCGTGGGAGTAGGGAGGACATGGAACCCGGCCGGTGCAAGTCTTTCCAAACCAGACAACAAATCATTCCTTCTCCGGGTCCCTCCCAAATAATGAGGTTAGGCCATTAGGACTCGGTAGTTTTATGCATCAGATTCGAAGGATTTGGAATGGAGACTAATGGAGTCAAAACGGAGAAGAAAAGAAGTGCAGCTGGTATTGGAAATCATTGGAGGCTGAACGCGGTTGGTGGTGTTGACCGTGCTCGTCAGCAAGTTGGTTGTTGGTGTTTTAATGCGAACTCAAGCGATGGCAGCTACAGCCTACAGGAGTCGAGCCCGCTGTCAGAATTTGACCGGGACTGCGTGATCCATTTGCCTAACCTTGGAATGGAGGCGAAGACGACTTTCTGACCGGGTAGGCTAATTCATTTTAAGCTCTTGACACGATAATTTCCTGCAGCAATCTGGTTCTCAAACAAAAAAAAAAAAATCATGCAGCGATTTTCTTTTTTTTTTTTATGTATAAACAACTTTCATGTCGTAGATTTTTTTTGTAATATGCCATTTCCTGATATGATATTAGTAGATCATCTAGGATATAATAGAGATTGGAGCGTCAACATTCCAGACATTGTTTAATAGGAGGAAGATGAGCTTAAGTTTTTGAGAAATACTCTATAGAGCCAGCATAGCGACATGTTATGTATGGTATGTAAACCCATCTTATTTGATAGTCGTCCATCTCTTGATGGTGATTTTGAAGCATGGCATGCATACCCCAAAGGATCCATGCTTGGATATCATAACTGGAATTAGTAGGATGATTTGATTGATTGTGAAAGTTGCCGGCCTAGTGAACCCAAATTCCACCAAACAGATGAATCAAATTTTTTACCGGGCATGGTCAAACCACATCACTTATCTAACTTCTCCTGGCTAGACCTCAGGCTGTAGACCAGGCCGCCTCCGAGCCTCAATCTGGACTTCATATTTGGGCCTGGTCTAGGCTCGGGCTGGACCTTGGCCAGGCTACATGTCTACACAAGCCTGGGCCTAGCCTATAGCCTGACCCAATCTCGGCCTGGGCCTACTTCAAGCCTTACATGGGAAGTGGAAGAGAGGGGAATAGATCTCTATCCATGTTTAGTTAGCGGGATCAGGTTGTAGCACCTGACTAGGACCATGTTTGCCGAGCTATGGTACTCCACGGTACATCCAGAAATTGCAGTTCGGATTGGGTCCGTGGGTAGGATAATAACCATATAGCCCCCCGGAATATGTGCTTGTCATGAAAAATAACAAATAGCTCGGAGTGGTTTATGTGTGGTTTATGTATGATGAGTGTTAGATGAGCCTTTGAAAGAAGCCATTCACATTTGGCTGACTATATATATTGTAGGAATAAAGGGTCTCGAACATAGTCCCACATCGACTGAATAGCGAAAAGATTTGCGCCTTAAATGGAGGGCTCAATTACCCTTCCCTCAGGAGGCGGTTTTTAAAGGGCAAAACCATAAGGGGAGTAAGCTGCCCACGACACGCGTCACGTGATACGTACACACTTCCTCAAAGTGGACAATACCTTCTGTGAGAATGCGGTCTTCTTTTTCTGTTCCAATTCGGTAGGGGCTAAGGTCTGAGGTCGGGATTCCCCCGATCACAATAATGGCGTGCCAGGTAGGGGCCCTTGACCTCGACACAGACCTTCCCGCTGGAGGGGCTGATGTTGTGGGTAGAAAGGGTCTCGGACTTAGTCCCACATCGACTGAATAGCGAAAAGATCTGTGTTTTAAATGGAGGGCTCGATTACCCTTCCCTCAGGAGGCGCTTTTTAAAGGGCAAAACTGTGAGGGGAGTAAGCTGCCCACGACATGCGTCGCGTGATACGTACACACTTTCCCAAAACGGACAATACCTTCTGTGAGAATGCAGTCTTCTTTTCCTGTTCCAGTTCGGTGGGGGCTAAGGTCTATTCCCCCGACCTCAATAATGGCGTGCCAGGTAGGGGCCCTTGACCTCGACACAAACCTTTCTGCTGGAGGAGCTGATGTTGTGGGAAGAAAGGGTCTCGGACTTAGTCCCACATCGACTAAATAGCGAAAAGATCTGTGTTTTAAATGGAGGGCTCGATTACCCTTCCCTCAGGAGGCGCTTTTTAAAGGGCAAAACTGTGAGGGGAGTAAGCTGCCCACGACATGCGTCGCGTGATACGTACACACTTTCCCAAAACGGACAATACCTTCTGTGAGAATGCAGTCTTCTTTTCCTGTTCCAGTTCGGTGGGGGCTAAGGTCTATTCCCCCGACCTCAATAATGGCGTGCCAGGTAGGGGCCCTTGACCTCGACACAAACCTTTCTGCTGGAGGAGCTGATGTTGTGGGAAGAAAGGGTCTCAGACTTAGTCCCACATCGACTAAATAGCGAAAAGGTCTGTGTCTTAAATGAAGGGCTCGATTATCCTTCCCTCAGGAGGTGCTTTTTAAAGGGCAAAACTGTGAAGGAAGTAAACTACCTACGACACGCGTCGCGCGATACGTACGCACTTCCCCAAAGCAGACAATACCTTCTATGAGGACGCAGTTTTCTTTCCCTATTCGAGTTCGGTGGGGGCTCAACAATATATAACCTTTAAACACAAACAATGGTTGGAACCTTTAAAATTTCTAATAAGGTATAGGACCCAGCAGTGACATGGCCATTTTTGATACAAACCAAACCCTGCCAAAATGAGGGATATAAACAACAACATCTTCAAACAATCAGAAGCACATGCTCCATAGATGGGAGAAAAAAGAAACATAAATACCTACTTGATTAAATCAGCTGTGAAAGTCACACCAGTTGCCGGCACCCATGACAATCCGTCGATGAACCGCCGCACCGTAAAGAAGCTGGCCAGCGACGCGTCACGTATGACATGATAACCAGGCCACCGGACTCGCCCACTAAGAGCAGCACCTGGCCCATAGTTCATATACTCCCCGTACCACAGAGTGTTCAGTCCAAAATTCCCGGCCCACTCCAACCAGCCTGCCGGCTGCACCTGTGAGCTCAGAAATGACTGCATGAACACAGTCCTCGAGTATGGTTTCCATGGTCGGCCGAGGTACGTGGGGTACGTAGCATGTACGAAGCTGTTGTGGATCGAGAAGCCCGTTTTCTGGTTCGGATCCTTTCGGCCTTGGGCGGTGATGGTGATCTTTTGGTAGGGCAATGGCTTTCTGGTGTAGATGTTGCAATGCTGAAGCACAACAAGGCCATTGCCAAATATGAAGTCAATAGTGCCATAGATGTTGCAGTCGCGGTAGAATTGGCGGAGGGAGTGGGCATAGAGAGTGTCCTGGTAGCCCTCGATGCTGCATCGGAAGAAGGCCGAGCGGTCCGAGCCAACCCGGAGGGCGACCGCTTGGTGGTTCTGCGGCCCGGCGGTGTTGCGGAAGGTTATGTCCCTTGCAACAAACCCCTGGCCGGAGACAGCTGCACAGATTCATAAATTATAGCCGTTAGCCTGCAAAAGATATCTTGGTTCCACTACAGTTGGCGGATTTGGCAAATTGGGCTCGGTGGGTTCCCTGATTAATGGGTTGGGTTTTCATACCAACAAGGCATTACCAATAGGGCCCATCGAACCCGCTGAAAGAGATTGTGAGGAAAAGAAAAGGTGAAGACAGAATAAAAAATTATACAGCAGGGGATGGCATAACAAAATAGGTAGTATTTGTAACGGAGGTTATGTCGTTTGTTTTTTTTTTTTTCAATATCCTATTCATTCTGTAAAACTTTGGAAAATATTGGATGGGACCAAGAATGAATATGGAGAAATTCATTGCTGCGAGCTAAGCATATGAGTAAGCATTCTTTTTTTTATTTGTTATCAAATTTTGAGGCCTAAAACTGATTTTTATCGGTTAAACCATATCGAAAACCAGCTGATAAAATCCATGCATATGGAATGGACTACATGTCGAAGAGAATTGCATCAAAAAATTATATCATGTTTTTCCTCATCTATGATTTTCTTTCGCATGCAACTATGTATATAAAGAGGAAAAAAATAGCAAGGCGTATTAAACGGAAAGCATAAAATGTTGTTGGCAGCCACCCTCGAACATGGAAATAAAATCAGATCTACATTTCAACCTGCCTTAACTGAACCAATTTATTGGGTCGAGTCATTTAGCAGGTCTAGCCATCTTGGTTGATTCAAGGAAGCCCAAACTTTTGCACCCCAATCCCAAATTAATTAGCTTAAGCCCACATTATTCCAATACCTCAAGCACAAGCAAAGTAGGTTTATTTTATATATACTAAGGACAAACTTTTGCCAATCTAAAGAAGAATGGAACGAGCCACTCACCGAAGGTAGCAGTCCTGAAAGTAGTCCACCCTTGCATGAAATTCCTACCTCCTGTGATCACCGTCTGGCCCATTCCATCCCCAACAAGCATAATATTGGTCTTCTTCTTCTTCAATTCCACGTTCTCTTTATACTCCCCCTTCTTCACATAAATAACGTACCTCTTCGGACTCTGGCTTGGTGCTTGATTTACTGCCTCGTTGATTGATCGGAACCTACCGCTGCCATCCAAGGCCACCACTGCATCCACATGCATTGTCTTTGGATCTGCACGCGTTAGCTCTTCTCCAATTTCGATCCATGGCGGCAAATCTAGATTCTGACTACTGTCACTAATATTTTTAATTGGTACATGGGGTATTATACTACGCATTCTCTTGTGCATCATGAGCAGATTGCTAAGAAGCTGTGTCACTTCTGTCAAGCTCCCCTTGATGTAATGCTTGAGCCGACCATCAGTGCCCTCAAAGCCCTCCAAGCACGTATCCTGGTTGCCAAGCGCGGCGCTAAGCCATGCACGTAGATTCTCTTCATGATGCATGCTGCTGGTCTCTGACTCAATCCAACTCATTTCAGCCAAGGACCAGCCAAGTTCATCTACTGAGTAGCCGAGAAGCTCCACGCAGTCATGGATCGCCATCTCCTCGCGAAGGCTCTCAGAGAACGCAGCGAGCCCCAATGTGGTGTCAATAGCTCGTACCACCTCATCGATCGTTCCCTTGAGCGCGCCGTGGAGGATCGAGAAGGGACCAGTACCGAGCCCCGCCCGATGGCATTCGGCGTGGATGCGCGAGGTGCATGCCTCACGGCTTGTGGTGTTGAAGCAAGCTTGGTGTACCAAGGATTCTTCGAAGGCATCTGCTTCTTCTCGAGGGGAAGAGGTATGGTTTGAGAGTGCATCAAGGGCGGGAAGGAAGAGGATGAGGAGAAGGACAATGCTATTCGCCAATGCCATTGGAAAAATAAGATATTGAAACTATAATAGCCAGCGCTCTTTTATAGAGGTTCCTTTTTCTGTTCCTCAGGAGGGTATAGTTTGCATTGGAAGAAAGGTGTCTTTTTCCCTTTATACTTTTCTTTCTGCTCTCTCTATATTAATGCCAACTTATTCTGCGAGGCCTAGATTTTGTGGCTTTGATCCACCACAGGATGCCACGGACTTTAGGATGTATTCCTTTCCAGCCTTCAGATATCATAAGGCATGACATCTAAAATCCTTTTGTGTTGGTGTGTTATTCCTTATTTTGCTTCAGATGGTTAATTTGGGGATTCTCTCACTGTAACATACGCAGACATCTTTAGGCTATAAGCCTATTGGATTAGCAAAAGTGCTTTAGTGTTGGTTAATTTTTTCATAATGCTAGATGTAAAAATATATAAAGTTTGAGAAAAGACATCTGGTGCAGCTTTATCTCCATCGAAAAATATAAATTTGCACCTATATTATACGTTCAAAAGCAAAACCAAAGGAAATCGTTTCGATTACGCACTTCTATTCCACTTATATTATGGAAAGTGTCGACCATTCTTTACAATCGTAATGACCTTAATAATTTTTCGCCAAACTATTACTGGTGGGCTCCAAGGTGCCGCCATGGGCTTAACGAACAAATTCCCGTTAGAGGGCATATCATGATGGTTAAGCTATCTTAAGTCAGATCAAATGAAGACGTCATTACGACTAATGACTGTTGGAGAGTCAAATGGGTTCTCAGATTAGGGAAGTAAGATGAGAGAATAAAGAGATTAAGATGAGATTAGGCCTAATGAGAAATAAAGAGAAGTAAGGTGAGAGAATAACTTAAGCCGGCGCCTCATGAGGGACATTCCTTGCGTCCAGGGAAGGGCTGAAGCTTGCTTCACGTCTTATTTTATTCTTTCCACGGAGTCATATGGCGTTATGCAAAGCTCGTGATAGCACTCTCTAGATTGACAAAGTTTGCTACATTTGATAGATCTTAATGTTTTTAGAGTATATGTCAAAAGATCATAGATGTCCACAGAATAGTTCTTATAAGCTACATTATCGCTAAAACTAGCAAATATTAGTGAAGCAATATACTGAAAGAAAAAAAATCCTATTCCTATTGTTATTATATTGAAGGAAAATATTTTGTGTATCTCTTAAGGATTCGGATTTTTGCGAGATGCCAGTGGTAAAATGCATATATAGCAAAGCCCTTCATGAACCACTTACCCTAGAGTGTAGTGCACAAATCTGGTTCGACGCTCATTTGAGGTGGACTAAGGGTACTCTTATATTTATCTAACTGCTACGATGATGCTTCATTAGGTAGAGTGATCATGTATAAAATATTTGCAACTTTGTATCATGTAATGAAGGCCAGGATATGCTTCAAGGCAAGACTGATGAATGCACCAAGCCAAGTGCAAATGCTCCTGTCATGGATGTTAAATACGCTCCTAACTCGCTAAATATTTATCTTAGCTGGTTAATACTCTCTCTCTCTCTCTTAAAAGAAGAAAAATCAAATTCAACTCTGTATAGTAACCGTTGAGGGGGGCCTTGAATTTAGTCCCACATCGGCTAATAGCGGAAATGTTCTATGCCTTAAATGGGGGATGGAAATCCTTTCCTCTTGAGGCGCCTTTTGAAGAGCCAAACCGTGAGGGCAGTAGTCTCCCCCCGTCTGCGCTGGACGCACGGGCCGGAGCGCCCAAAGGGCAGTGGTCTCCCCCCGTCTGTGCTGGACGCGCGGGCCGGAGCGCCCAAAGCGAACAATACCTCGGGAGGAACGCAATCCTCTTTCTCTGCTAGCTTAATGTGGGCTATGTTGTTGTGTGAAGCTCCGTAGAATGCCGTCCCCGCAACAGATGGCATGCCAGGTAGGGGCGTCTTCTCCCACCGTTGACTACCCATCGGGTTGCTTGGGAGGCTGTCGCGGGTAAAATCCAACACAGGACCTTCCCGCTGAGGGGCTATGTTGCGGGGAGGAGGGGGCCTTGAATTTAGTCCCACATCGGCTAGTAGCGGAAAGGTTCTGTGCCTTAAATGGGGGATGTAAATTCTTTCCTCTTGAGGCGCCTTTTGAAGGGCAAAACCGTGAGGGCAGTGGTCTCCCCCCTTCTGCGCTGGACGCGCGGGCCGGAGCGCCCAATGGCCAGTGGTCTTCCCCCTTCTGAGCTAGACGCGCGGGCCGGAGCTCCCAAAACGGACAATATCTCGGGAGGAACGCATTCCTCTTTCTCTACTAGCTTAATGTGGGCTATGTTGTTGTGTGAGGCTCCGGCAGAATGCCGTCCCCGCAACAGATGACGTGTCAGGAAGGGGCGCCTCCTCCCACCGTTGACTACCCCTCAGGTTGCCTGGGGGGCTGTTGCAGGTAAAATCCGACACAGGACCTTTCCGCTGGAGGGGCTATGTTGCGGGGGGAGGGGGCCTTGAATTTAGTCCCACATCGGCTAGTAGCGGAAAGATTTGGTGCCTTAAATGAGGGATGGAAATCCTTTCCTCTTGAGGCGCCTTTTGAAGGGCAAAACCATAAGGGCAGTGGTCTCCCCCCGTCTGCGTTGGACTCGCAGGCCGGAGCGTCCAAAGCGGACAATACCTCGGGAGGAACGCAGTTCTCTTTCTCTGCTAGTTTAATGTGGGCTATGCTGTTGTGTGAGGCTCCGGCAGAATGCCGTCCCCGTAATAGTAACATTCCTATTGTATTTTTCCAATGTAAAAGGAATTTTCTCTCGACTAGAAGCGGCACCCAAATAGCCAAAGTCATATTTTTTTTATTTTTAAAAATAATGTGAATCACTGATTTGCTGGATTTTTTTTATATTACTAAAAATGAACATGATAAAAAGATATTTCTAATTTTAAAATAATAAAATATATTTTTATAAAGAAAAAAACAAGAAGATTTAACTAGGTTGTCATCTTTGAGATGAGGATATATCTATCCTTCTGAATATCCAATTGTAGCCTCCCTAAATAGCATGGACGGATTGTCCAGCAACACCACAACAAACACAACGAGATCTTACTAAAGACTCGTCGATGAAAGGAGGAGGAGAAAAATTGTAGCCAGCAAAAAAATAAAAAAATACCTCATATTTGATTGGAGTTTTCGAAAGATAGATGAGAAAATAGCTTTTCCATCGAAATAAGATGTCACATTTTATGAAAACAAAAATTTATATGGGATATAGAAAAGTCTAATTCCCGCCGATTGAAAATTGAATTTTTTTTTTTCATAAGTGCCTTTAAACTTATGGAGTAAGATTTTTTTCTTTCTTAAGAGTATAACAACTTTCTTAGAAAAATAGATATTCAAGCAAACAGAAATCACTTTAAAATATACCACTTTCCCATAATCAACCAAATATATATATATAATATTTTTTTAGATATTATATATTTAAATATAAGCTTTGTTAAAAAAAAAATAGTAAAAGAAAAAATCCACAAACCAAATGAGTCCTAAATGGGCCAATCTCCTGTCACGTTACTTGGCAATCCAGTAGGCCTGGTTTAAGAAACCGCAACAACCTTAAGTCGCCTCAGTTGTACTTGGTATGGCCAATGACCAATAGAAGCATTGTGTATTTTTCCCATGCAATTTTAATTAATACTCCAATTGAGAGGACTGCATGTTCTCACCAAACAAAACAAAACAAAGAAAATACGATATGAGACGTTAGGATCATACTTTCAGCCAGAGAGAATGCGATTGGTGGCATGCAAACCACACCAAACCTACGCGATAAGTGAACTTCGACTCCTCTCCGTCTCTCAGGCCAATGTGCCCCTAGAAAGCAAAGCCCTCAAACCAAAATAAAGCAACACCTTCTCTTTTACCACACACAAAAAAAAAAACCCTTCTTCGCCTGCGACCATCAACCCCTATAATAAATTAAAGATGATGCAAAAAATTGCAATAGTTGATTAAGTAGTTGTAGTAGTTGATTTTCCTGATGACGTCAAAATATTAAAGTATTATTTAAATAGGGGAACAGTTAAAATACATGATATTCATAATCTATAATAGTTATTATAACAAATAATACTAATAACTAAACAATGATCATTAATTAAATGTATGTGTGACGTATGCATATAAAGTTATATATTAGATATCAGGATTCTTCAAAACGATGATAAATGGCTGTTCATTTGTTGCTATATGTAAAATAAGAAAAGACGAACCAAAAAATGTCAACTCTCATGTGACACCAAAGATTACTAAACGATCTAAAAATATTTGTGGTATGGTAGGAAGAGACATTGCTTTTGAACTATGCATATTTATAGAGAGGCAAATTGTAACAACCCAGGACCTCACCCAAATTGGCTAGCCGAAAGGTATTATTTAGGTTCCTTGATCCTATATAAGTACCCAAGATCTACCCAGCAAATAACCGATGTGGGACTAAACACACGCCTGTACGGATCCTCACATTTTCCCCCATTCAAGCCCTGACGTCCTCTTCCGGCTAAGGGTTCAAATCTATTCAAATCTAATCATAAACACAACGATTGACCCGTGGTCAGCCCCAATGGATCCGTGCTGCAGTGTCCCCTAGTCCCCATAGGTTATGAGCCGGGTCCGTCTGATACTATTTGAAACAATTCAGGATCTCACCTAAAATGGCTAGTCGGAAGTTATTATTTGGGTTCCTTAATCCTGTATAAGTATCCAGGATCCACCCAGCGAATAACCGATGTGGGACTAAATACATGCCTGCACGGGTCCTTACACAAATGGAGCTGCAAACTGGGTGGCTTCTTTTGTGACCAATCATTTTAGAAAAATTTTCTGGACCGGTGAGAGAAAGCTATCTAGAACGCTCTATAATTTATTATTTTTTATTTTTAAAAAAAAATATATTTGTACTAGAGTCATGTGAATCATCAAATCATATGTTGTAGCGCAAAAGAAAAAAGAAAAATACCAAACGAGGTAACATGAATTCCATCACAGGTAGCTAGAGGTCACTAACCGTCAAATCTTTGTGATATATCGTGCCTCTAAACTGCAAATGGGACAGCATCTAGCACAAGCTAGCCCCTGACCGCGTAAAGCCAATCACAGTGACGGACAAATAGTATCTGTGACAAAATAAGATTTTTACTATGGGGGACCTTAGCCACAAGGTAGGTGGTTGATGCCAAGATAAACCGAGAGATAACGGTTTGATCTAGGTTGAGACACGAGAAGAAAGGTTGGAAAGAATAGACTATGAGCTGAGAAACCGTGTCACCTCCATCAGCATTATAAAAAAAAATGTATTACTAGAATACCAGTCATTATAGCAACGATGAGAACACCAAACAATTTCATGAATTAATATAAATATTTGATCATTAAAATTGATTTTGAAATATAATAAATAATTATGAAAAAAATTTCATCAAATATATTGCTATTATATTAGGTGGTTATCCTATTATATTAATTTATGTCACCAAGATGACAAGGGTAGAGATATTGATTGTACCATACTAATATCCACCTATCATACCTCAGTGGAGATAAAAATTTAAAGAAACTATGCTTCAACTAATCTTACTGCATTGGCAATCAAAACATTAAGGATATCCCTATCCTCGGTGGCAATTAGACTGTGCACTGCGTCTCCTACCTTAATTATTCCAATCTTCGGTGGCAATTAGACTACGTGCTGCATCTCCTACCTTTGCTGCAATAGGCATACGAAGAATTTTTTCGATATGTCTAAGTATCCTATAGGAATCAGATGTGCTCGGTGCTCGCTATACCAAACTATATATATCAAACTTTGCTTACGAGTAGATGGATTTTTTAAATTTTTAAAAATTTCAAAAAAAATAAAAGCTGCCATGTTGTTTATCAGCAGAGAAGCTGCTGAAAGGGATATCAGGGCTTGCAGGAGGAGAGGGCAAAATAAAACAATCAAAGGAATATTTTACTAGAAGGATTTTGTCGGTAGGGCCGTGCGAACGCTGGATAGCAGCCTTCTTCAGCGAATCAATGTGTCGGTGCCGAGCGTGGCTGCCAGTTGTATCGGATTAAAGGTCTTGAAAACCTTATGGCGAATGTTTGGTTCTCTTTGACCGCTACAGACTACGATTTAATAATGCACGGTCTATTCATCAGCATACCTGTGATTGTGCTTTGCCTTGTTATTTGTTAACATCGTGACCTTCTAATAAGACGGAAACAGCTATGATCGATGACCACTAAGACAGAGAAGCTTTCTTTCGTGCCCTGTCTTATTCCGGTCCAACAGAGGAGAATGACCGGAATTCCGCAAGTTATTTCTCTATGGTGAAATAAGATGTTTCCGGCTCTGTCTGTGGGCCATATCAGATGGGCTTTGTGCTTCTCGGTCTTGTGTTCATGTGGCCAGTTGTGGTGGAAGGGACGCGGATTTTGCGTGCAAGAATAGTGAGATATTACGTGGCATGGGCTGTATTTATTTGAAGAACATGTAGGACCCGCTGGTGGCAGCCGCGCATAGCGGCGAGACGGTGATAAATTTGAAATTATCAAAAAGTAGGCGAAGATTTGTCTCTTGAGAGTTCCTACTAGGATCGTAGAGATTATTCGACGGAAACTTTAATTTTAATGCAAAGATAAATGTGACAAAGGGTACCACGAGATTTGTCTCAGAAGTTATGTTAGTGTTTAGGTTTGTTGCTGCCGATCTTAAGATGTCGATGCCAATCGTGCTTATAGATTTGCAAAATAACAACAGATAAAAAGTGAAGGCTCGCTGAATCAGGTCCATTCAGACCACCGATGCTTAAATTAGTAAAAGTTTTGCCGGTGGAAAGTAAAAGAGAAAAGAAGAATAGAGATTCAAAAGGATAGTGTCTTTTTTTTCGGGTTAAATTGATTTTTCCTTACTTTTTTTTTGGGAAAGCCATGCCAACCTATTTATAGTTAATCAGCTACTTTCCTGTTTTCAAAATTGACATTCACATTTACGAAAGTAGGCCAATTTTTCAAGGCAACATTAACTTTCTCTTTGAGTGGTGAGGAAGTAATTTCGTTCTATACAACCATTTATCTCTTAATGTAATAAGATACAAATAGCCTACCTATACTAGACCAGTATTTGCTTCGTCAAATCAATTGCATGGCATCGACTCTATTAAATTATTTAAGCAAATAACTGCGAGAACCACCCAAAATTGTTCAGCTGTCTTGCACCATCAACTTTGCTTAATTGCATTACTTTATTAAGTAATCAGCAGCTAAATGACTCTATCAAGTGACACTTTTGAGTTACTAAATTGAGAACTTCTTTACCGCTTTCGGACCGACTTCGTGGTTTCAGATTCCAATAGCCAATGGTCGCACGGTCCAATAGCCAATAAAAGCTTGTCAGCTGCATGGATTGTATACATTCACAATTCTGCACTCTAGTATCCTGCGAACCTACCATTAGGACTGTAAAGCAGCGTTGTACGTGTTTTTTTTTAATATACAACAGCCATTTACACCAAACGTATGGACTATGGAGATACCCAACAAAATTAGGAAAAAAAAAACAAAAAGAGAAAGAAGCACACACTAGATTTTTCTAAAAAATCTTTTCAGAATGATGTATCAAAAAAAGACGATCCAGTCAATAGTATCATTCATCTTTCGAAAGATATGAGTGGTCCAAAAAGAATCACAACTTCTCGATAGCCTACATATGTCTCGAAGTTTATCTTAAAAAAAATTAGGAGGTGGGGACTCTTAGAAAACAATGACAATTCTGATCGCAAGCAGCGCTGTAAGCTTTATCAGAGTCTTGATTGCAGCTCCATGCCCTCCTAGATCTCAAGGTAGCTTTCCTTCCATTCCAAAATTCATAAAACCTCTAAGCCACTCGTCAGGACGTCAACCCAAACTATCGGCTCCCCTCATCTCTCTCTCTCACCAGGCACGTGAACCCGGTCCCATGCCCTCTCATGCATCAACCTCTCCGGCCATCAAAACAACACAAATGCCACAACGCAAAACAGCACAAATCCAACAACGCCGACGATGTCACAGAACTCTCAGCATTACCCATCCCTTGTCACAAAAATATAAGATCCCAGAAGTAGCCAAGAGCTCCGAGCTCACTAGTCCCATCACTCTCCATCTCTTGCTCTATTCCTGTCACCATGTTGACGCTAAACAGAAGAGCAAAGCTCTTGTTCGCTATACTTTCCATCCTTACTCTCCCTCTACTGCTGCTAATACTTCCCATAGAACGAAAATCCTCGGCCATTGGCCGCCGCCAACACCATCTCCACATTCGGTCCCACCTTCAAGTCGCTTCCCGGCATTGCGACGGCACCCTCTACCCGGACCTCTGCGTTTCGACACTCGCCGACATCCCCAAACTCAGCTCCAAACCCCTACCCGACGTGATCGCCGCCGTCGTCAACCGCACCGCCGCCGCCGTCCGCTCCTCAGCCTCCAACTGCACATCCTACCTCCACCGCCGTGGCCACATGGACTTCCGCCAGCGCCTCGCCCTCAACGACTGCCTTGAACTCCTCGACCAGACCCTCGATGACCTCCGTACCGCCATCGCCGACCTCGCCGGCTGCAACTCCTCCGCCCACGTGAGCGACCTCCAGACGGTGCTTTCCGCCGCCATCACCAACCAGTACACCTGCCTCGACGGCTTCGCCTACGTCGACGGAGGCGGCGTTCGGCCGTCCATCGAGGGCCGGCTCTACCACGTCTCCCACCTCGTCAGCAACTCCCTCGCCATGGTGAAAAAGATCCGCCGGCAGCGTCGGGGGAGGGAGGCGTTTGAGGAGTACGGCCGGATGTCGGGGGGTTTTCCGACGTGGGTGACGAGGAAGGACCGGCGGTTGCTGCAGGCGGCGGCGAATTCGACGTCGCCGGACCTGGTGGTGGCGAAGGACGGCAGCGGCAACTTCACCACCGTCGGGGAGGCGGTGGCGGCTGCGCCGAACAACTCGGCGACGAGGTTCGTGATCTACATAAAGGCCGGGGCGTACTTCGAGAACGTGGATGTGGCGAAGAACAAGAAGAATTTAATGTTCATCGGGGACGGGATCGGGAAGACCGTGGTGAAAGCCAGCCGGAATGTGGTGGATGGCTGGACCACCTTCAGGTCGGCTACTGTTGGTGAGTTACTCTTTGCTCAACGCTCATCAATTCTTAGCTATCCATTGTTCTTCTTTTTTTATATATATATCTCACACTCATCATTTCTTAGCCATCTAGTTTTTTTTTTTGATAAGTCAGCTAAATTAAATTAATCAATAATAATTATATTCGTAGGAATGGGAAAATAAAATATTTAAAAATTAAAATGAAAGATCTAATGCAGAGTTTTATAATATAGTTTGATTGATCGCATAAATAGCCATCCATTTTTTTGTAGCTAGTAGCCATCTAGTATTAAATATAATACTGTTTTCGATAGCATGTATTTATTTTGCTACACGGTTAACTCCATGGTCTCACTTTCTAACCATATTTGCTTGTCGAAATAGTGTCTCTGGGTTGTGAGGTTTTTTTTTTCTTTTTAATTTCCATGCTCTATTGTAATTTTCTGACTTTACGCGTGACGTGACATAACTGCATCTTCAGACTGACTTTGGTGGGATAAATAGTTAGCCGATTACATACTGCTCCTAAAAAGTTAGGAGCTCATGGAGCACAATCTATGAACATTCAGCATACGGCAAACTCAAGACTCATGCTCGGCACTGTGCTCGATTTCTAATGTATCATGTGCCAAACATGAATTCAAATATCCAAATGTTTTAGCCACATAATATTACTAAATTTTTAGCTATATAAAGCACATAGTCTACATCCCAGAGACGTGCACCACCAGAGAGCAAGGAGTTCCATTTAGGACTTGTTTTGGCTCATGGAAAAAGACGGAGAAAGTGTGATCAATAAAAAAAAAAAGTAATGCGATGGCTTTTATTTGATTAGAGTTTTCAAAGAAATCATATTTTTAGAAGAAAAATGTTTTCCATGAATCAAATGAGCCCTTAAGGTATTAGAAAAAAATTATTGGGTGCTGGAGATATGGCAGCAGGACAATTTAGTAAAGCAGGTGATGAGCCTCAGTTTTCATGTAGAGAGGCAGTGGAGATAGCTCAGGTTCTAATTATTCTATCATGTGGATGCCACATAAGTTTATGTGGGTGTCTTCAGCTTCTGTCAAACATTAGCTGACAAAGTGTGTTAAAGTAGAGATAATCAAACGAGCTCACATGCGTGCAAGTGCACAGCGTCACGAGCAGAGGTGGACATTTCACCAAGCTTTCGAGCAATATCTTTACTTATATCTTCATCAGCCGTTTTTATGTTTTCTTCGAAACGGCAAAGAACCTGCTCGATGCGTGACCTGACGCACGTGAACCGACACCATACTATACTTTATCTCATTGGTCAGGTACTAAACAAAATAAGAAACACAGATGTATGATAGATTGGTGCTTAGATTATTTTTGTTTTTTTCTTGATAGATTGGAGGAGTCACACGAGCCTAGTATAAATAAATTCAATAAAATTAAAAAATAAAATATTACAAAAGAAGAGTAGTGCGGACGCATGATAAGCCCATAATATTATGGCTAAGGTACTCAACCACAGATAATACAATCTAGTTCGTAGCTCTATTAGTCATATAGTAAATATGGTTGGCCCGAAAAATGCTACAATTTCTTGTAAAAAAAATATACATGCCATATGGCATGGAGAGAGGTGAAACCTTTAAAGGGCATTTGGTATTGGAGGATCATCCCATGATCAAAAATGTTGAGATCACCGCGTTTAGTAGTTGCATCACAGTGATTCTATGTGGTGGTGATTTTAAATTACCTCTACTTCTTAAATCACCGCCCCCAGTCCTTGAGGTAGGAAATCCAAGAACCTAGGTTGAAAGTTAAAGACAAAAATACTCCTCCTTCATGGCCGTGGGAGACTCCATGGAAAAAAAGAAAAAAAGAAAAAACTCTCCCCTTCCCCATCCTGTTTTCTCTCTTCCCCGCAGCCCTTCGCCCTCGCTGCCAAAACCCTCTCCCCTTCCCCCTCCTGTTCTCTCCCTTCCCCTCAGCCCTCCCCTTCTCTCCACGACCTCTCCCAGCACTCCGAAAAGCGTGGCGAAACCCTTGCCCCCAAGTCTTCACGCTGGACGGGCATCGGGCTTCCCAATCGCATGCCGCACCGCCTTCCTTGTAGCGTCACCCCCACCCTTGCCGCCGCCGCCTTCGCCACTCCGCCGTGGCCATTTCCGCCTCCGCTCTCCTTCTTCCCGATAAAGAGAAAACCCTAGAGCTAGGGTTTCCGCCACTGCTGCCGTTGTCGACGCGCCGCCGCCCACGCACGCCGCTCTGCCCGAGCCTCGCCGTTCCTTGCCACCCCTCTCCTTCATCTTCTCCGCCTTCCCCAGCGCAGCACACCACCATCATCCCACCACCCGCCGCTCCTTTCTTTTCCGCCGTCTCTCGGCACCATCCCCTTCGCTTTGCAGCCACTGCCTTTCTTCTCCGAATCATCCCCCTTGCTGTGTTGGATCTTACAAGTTACTCATGAATATCCGAAATTTTTTAATCACTGAACCATAGTCTACCATACACATCGATCTTAGATCATTAGGGATCAAGTCATTCCAAAATTCGGATCACCAGAGATCTTAGACCATCGTGGTGATTCTGTTGGGGTTACCAAACGGCTCCTTAGGATCAATGCCACATTGTGAGATTAATTGTGACATGGTGAGATTGACTGTGATTTAAAATATCTTCATGATCCTCGCATGTCTCTATAATTTTTTTTTTACATATCATGACTGAGCCCCAAGCGTTCTAAAACATTATTTCGTTGGACATACTTTTGATTATTTTAAAAGAGCGGGGACCGAGATTAACGTGCCTCCATACTTAATGCCAAGGAAGTTGCCGGCCTGGGTCCACCAGAGTAGTGCGATCTTTTTAAGGTCTAATTATGAGATGCATGCACTGGCCATATTACCCCTTGCATTTAAACAATTCAATGATCAATTGAGGGTGTCTATTAGCCACCGCACATATGCTTCGAGATTTGGATTGGTCTTTTAAAGCTGATCCACGTAATAATTTTTCCTTGGTTGAGCGCACATAGAGCTGTTCCCCTGCATCTACGGGGTTTGAATGTCCTCACAAGACATGAATGGTTTGTTGGTGGACACCAACCAATAAAGGTCAGAACTTTTTACTTTAATATTAAGACCGAAAATCTTTTGTGCTCATCGATTAGCGTCTCCATCCCTATGCAATAAATTAAAATATCAGTAGTTGAAAAAGCAATAATAGCAGCAGCAGCACTAGATGTTATAATAATAATAATAATAATAATATTTTTTTAGCATAAATATTTTTTAAAAAAATTAAAATTATATAAATATTTTTTTAAAATTTGTTCTCAAAAAATGTCCAGCATTCAAATTCTGAATATTACTTTGATGCTAATAGTAATAGTATTAGCAATAGTATAAATAACAAAATAAGTACAGCTGGTAGTAGTAAAAGAAACACAATATAGAAAAAGATCGTATTTATACTTCAAGTTTTTCTATATGATACAAGTCGAATGAAGGCTTGTGTGTCTATAAGTCTAATTCTCTCAAGGGCAAAACTTTTGTATGAGTGGGGTGCGTCCAAGTTGGGTTACACCAGAGATTTTAATCCAAGATGTAATTCCTCCTTATGGTAGATAAGCACTGAATGAGGTCCAGAGTTACATTTTGCTTCTTAATTAGTGGTTTTTTAAAAAAAGAAGACTGAGAAGATAAGGCCTTTTTTTTGGGCAAGAACAAGGCATTGGACAAGTCTTTTCCAATCAGTAACATAAGCATTGAATGAGGTACATGTGACCCAGTTTTGACAGACATTCTATGCTTGGCTCAACCAGAAAACTAAATTCAAGCTTTGTCCTAATCGCAATAAAAGATTGAGAATTGAACTGCTCGCACAAGCGGTTCGAAATAGGATATAGCTAAGGATACATAAGTTAGGGTAGAAACAATCCACGACCTTGGACTTTTTAAGGATTGCAACCTATATAACGTCATTACTTGCTGCAACCTTAACTCGGCAACAAAATTTTCAAGTTCCTCCAGCTGTTGTCAGCCAATGTATTGGCTCATCTTCATCCCTACAGACTTGCAAAACCACTGATCGATCCCTGGACAGTGAACTTAGCCACTTGCAGCCATCGACGATGCCCTGGCACAACAAAGAAACAACATCTTTCCTCAGATCACATTAAGGTTTGGTGACTTTGGTCCCCATTTAATGAGCTTATCAGATTGAGCTATGAATGGTCCATATATAACATTTATTGATGAGATTATCACATCGGACTATTGCAGGCTGGTCATCGATAAATTTATGAAGTTTTTTTTTTTTTTTTATGGGAGGGGGGAGTACAATTAGAATAGGGAACAACCTCACATAAAAAAAGAGCAGAAAAAAATACCAAAGCAAAAATTAGAACAACTAAACTCTCAAGAAACTGCACTCATACATCTCGGTCTGAAGTAATAAAGGCATTGAGCTGAACTGGAATAGAGAAGTCCTCATGTAATCCACATCTCCCAAAATTTCTTTATTAGCTACCCAATCTGCTGATTGCTTGCCTTCACAAAATATCTGAGAAGCCTTGAATACATAAACAACTTCTTAATTCCATGTCTTTGAGTAGAGGTAGATGAAGAGGACCAGAAGTAAAGGAACAGTTAATCCATTTGTACCACTGTATTGAGGGTCGCCTTCTATCCAAAGTTGAGTGGCTTTATACCTAAACAAAGTCAGGCAAATACCTTTCTATGCAGCTTGTAGTTCATCTTCAATAAATGTTGATGAGGGAAGGCTATTGATCAAGCATGTATAAGTTTTGCATTGTGATCTCTAACTGGGAAGCCAACATCTGCAGGTTGATCTTTGGTAGACCCATCGAAGTTAATCTTCAATACTCCTGAGGCATGACCAGTGAACTATAATCAGAGAAGAATGAGGAGAGTCAAATACTATTTTTTATAATATTATTATAAAATTGTAGCAATATTTTTATATTATTATTACATATTAACAATATTTTTATTATA
>JAOXJJ010000894.1:87148-122766 GCA_025769935.1 Phoenix roebelenii
TGGTGAGAAAATAGGACAAGGAGTGCGCTCGGTGGCTCCCTGCTCGAAGGGCGCTCGGAGGCTCCCTGCTCGGAGGGGCGCTCGGTGGCTCCCTGCTCGGAGGGGCGCTTGGTCATAACTTTTCCCCCAACACTAATAACCACGATGAGGGAAAACCACATTCATAAACATCTCCAAAAAGATAAATTCTACAAAGATATACCCATGCTAAGCTTTCCCTGACATGGCTCTCGTAAAGCCACAAATATGGAGAACGGAAATAAAATCTACTCGGAGCCTGAAAATTTAGATTTTATTATTCAAATTTCTACAGCCCATTTTAACAATGGTTGCGGTAGTCCAAATACATTCAGGGTTTTAATAAATACAGAGTAAGGAGGCCCTTGGCTAACCATGCCACTCTGACTTCTGGAATTCTAACTAGCAATAACTGCACTAAGTAATAAACTAACATTGTAGTTAAAACTTGACAGTTTACAACATTAGGGAACGAACCAAGGCAACAAACTCTCACACGGTCCGGTAGCATACCCCACATTAAAGGTGACCGTTAGAAACCAAAAGCCCTCATAAAGACGGCTTAGTTTTGATCTCCGTTTATACACCACCTGTCCCTAATATAATAAAGAAAATCCTAATCTGCTAGTGGATAAAGTGATAAAGTATATTGTCCATTTTCCCAAGAAAGTTAATGTGGATATACTTATTCTATGTGGGCATAAATACATTCCTAGAAGGGCATGTTGGTCAAAAAAGACAAGACAGAGGGGAGTAATTTAAGCCCTATTCTCTCATGTGACCCAGAGTACCCAGGGAAAGACCTAATAAATGAGAGGCGAAGCCTTCAAAGTGTGATTTCCAGGGGCAAACAATAATGGCAGAGCAAGGGAGTGGTAGTGGCTTGTTTTCGGCTCTATAAATAGAGGTCGTTTCCTAGGGCACTTTGCACTGGTTGTGGCTCATCTCAGCTGGGGTTCAGTTGGGTTGGTTAACGGCCAAATGGCTCTCTTCCCTCGCTTCCCTCTGCTCCTCTGTTTCCTCCTCTCTCTGTTTCTCTCCAATGCCTTGGCCTTCCCAGCCCAAGAGCATAACCACCATCCCCACCGCGGCCCCGCCAAACAAAACTATAGAGATGCCCTCTCTAAATCCATACTCTTCTTCGAAGGGCAGAGGTCAGGGAGGCTTCCACCCAACCAGAGGATGACCTGGAGGAGGAACTCTGGCCTCTCTGATGGCTCGACAATGCATGCAAGAGCTCTAACTCAAGTCATTCTTTGTTCATTCTCTTATTTTCAGCTCATTTTATGGGGATAACTAATGTGGTTTTGTTGGGATAACGCAGGTGGACTTGGTGGGTGGGTACTATGATGCAGGGGACAATGTGAAGTTTGGGTTCCCCATGGCTTTCACCACTACCATGCTCTCTTGGAGTGTGGTAGAGTTCGGTGGGATGATGAAAGGGGAGCTCCAGAACGCGAAGGAGGCCATCCGTTGGGCCACTGACTACCTCCTCAAAGCCACTGCCCACCCCAACACCATCTACGTCCAGGTTTCCCTTCCCTCCGCCCATTCCCTGTCCTTTTGGCATTTTCTCTGTTTTCTCCCTCTTTCCGTGAGCAATGTGGCTCTTCTGTTGATCTTATGCTGAAGAACTCAAATGTAGCTTCTTTGCTAAAGTACAAAAGCACAAGAAAATGCTCCACATTCCCCAAGACATTCGCTTCCTTCTCTTTGTAATGCTGCAATGCAGCACTAAATAACACTAGTCTCTACTAAGAAAATGGTATTTTAGAGATTTAGCTCCTTTGCTTTTGAATTTTTGCGGAGGTTTTGAAGCATTTTATCTTTGGGGTTGTTGGTTTCAGGTGGGAGATGCAAACAAGGACCATTCTTGTTGGGAAAGGCCAGAGGACATGGACACCCCAAGAGTAGCCTTCAAGATAGATAGCAGCAACCCAGGCTCCGATGTCGCTGCCGAAACCGCCGCAGCGCTTGCCTCCGCCTCGCTGGTCTTCAAAAAGTCTGATCCATCCTACTCCAAGCTTCTCCTTAACAGAGCTATCAGGGTAACGCAACCACCACCCCAACAACTCAAAACAGAGACCCATCTTAATTAATCACCCTTCTGAAACCACCTTTCTTCCTCAAATGGCTTCCAGGTTTTTAAGTTTGCAGACGAGCACAGAGGCCCCTATAGCAATGGGTTGAAGAACGTCGTCTGCCCCTTTTACTGCTCCTACTCTGGCTACCAGGTTTCCAAGCTCTCTCTCCTCTCAAAGATTTTACCCCCTCCACTCCTCCGTTCCTAAGCCCAAATACTCTGTTTCCTATGCTGAAGGATGAGTTATTGTGGGGAGCTGCTTGGCTTCACAAGGCCACCAAGAACCCAACCTACCTTAACTACATTCAGGTCAACGGTCAAACTCTTGGAGCTGATGAGTCTGACAATACCTTTGGCTGGGACAACAAGCATGTGGGAGCCAGGATCCTCCTCTCCAAGGCATCAGTCCTCTCCTTCTAGCCTCTTCTCCCATCATCCTATTACTTATTGGAACAACAGGCTTTGGTTTCAACTTCCCGGTTCTAACCAAGTTTTCTTTTGTCGGGTTTGCAGGCTTTCTTAGTCCAAAATGTGAAGTCCCTTCATGACTACAAGGGCCATGCTGATAACTTCATTTGCTCCTTGATCCCAGGGACTCCTTTCTCTCAAGCCCAGTACACTCGAGGTCTCTCCTCCATCTCATAGCATTCTTAGTGGTAACAATAAATAAATGTTCTACTGGCTTAGATTCAGCTAAAAGTGCTTATGTTGTGGGAAATACAGGAGGGCTGCTGTTTAAGATGAGTGACAGCAACATGCAGTATGTGACCTCCACCTCATTCTTGCTGCTTACCTACGCCAAATACTTGACCTACTCCTCCAAGGTGGTCTCTTGTGGTGGAGTCTCCGTCACCCCTAAGAAGCTCCGCGCCATTGCCAAGCGCCAGGTGAGCCCACTTGAATCCCCCTCTAGGGCGCGATTCCCGAGTTCGTTTCCCCCGAACTTCTTCCCAAGCATATCCTGGCGACCACGTGATCGGATGCTAAATGTGGCACTGCTGCCCATGAGATCACATGGTCGCCAGAAGAGGGGAAGAACCGTCATGCGAAACGGACAGGGGAAACGCGACGGGTTAACTTGTCCCGCGGAGTTGATCTTTCACTGACGGTTTCTACGCCGTGTGTGGCTTTTGGTGTGGGTCCCAGGTGGACTACCTGCTGGGGGACAACCCGGCGAGGATGTCGTACATGGTGGGCTACGGAGCAAGATACCCACAGCGGATCCATCACCGGGCCTCGTCGCTGCCGTCCGTGGCGGCCCATCCGGCCCGGATCCCGTGCTCAAGCGGGTTCGCCGCGCTGAACTCGCCGGCCCCCAACCCGAACGTCCTGGTGGGCGCCGTCGTGGGAGGACCGGACGCACAGGACCGGTTCCCGGACCAGCGGTCCGACTACGAGCAGTCCGAACCGGCCACCTATATCAACGCCCCCCTCGTGGGCGCCCTCGCCTACCTCGCCCACTCCTTCGGCCAGCTCTAGGCCAAACGCACTTCGACAACTAATGGAATGTATAAGTCCCATCGTTATCTATAATATAGTATTATAGACTTAGGTTTAGGTGCAAGCTTGGTTAAGATGTTTTAGTATGGAGTTAAGGACCCCAGTGCAGCTAAGGAGGGCACGGGAGGGTCTGTTATTAAGTAAGTGTTTTCTTCTTGAGCTTCATCTTAGGAGCAAGAAGCGTTTGATGTGTCTGTAGGTTCGTTGTGGTGTGATGTGTGATGTGTGATGTGTGATGTCTGGGGTCACTTGGGAGTGTTTGGGGGCGTGAGCTTTGAACGGCGTTTGTACGGGAGAAGGGGAGGTGGGGCATTGACCCTCCTTGTAAGATCTTGTCCACATCAATTTGACAAGGAGTGGAGCCTCTCTCTTTCTCTCTCTATCTGTCTCTGTGCCATGCGGCTGCTGCTTATTGGTTTGGATGGTGTTTCTTCTTTACTTGCATCAGCACAGGCATTGGATAAACTTACCGTTTTTTCGGGATAAGCTAAATGGTTGGAATCCTTTTTCGCAAGGAACAAAGATTCTTGACATCTTACCATCCCTGGCCAACCCATTCATTGCGCTGTTGAGATTTCTTTTGTTTATGCAATGTATTCTAACGTCGATAGATATTATATAGTCTCAAGTTTCACCATCTTCTCAAATTCGATTTACCGAGGATGGCTACCTTTGCATAGGACGCTCCCAGTTATCCTTTCAGAAAAGAGTGGAAACATTGCATGAGTTAATTTTGTTGTTTGGAGAGGAGGGAAAAAAAAAGAATTACTTATATTATACTCTCCACTACATTCAACAGCATCATAGTAACTCTCTCTTTCTTAAATAGAGTATCAAAGTTAATCTACAGCAGAAAGAGCAACACAAATTTTTTTTTATTTTTTTTGTGCATACACTTCTAGAATAGATACATCCAAAAAAGTTAAAATACAATAAATCTTAAAGCACTTTGGCAACTCCCTTTTAGCAATCCATAGAGACCATCTAATCCACAGCTCCATTAGCCTTTCTAGAAACATACTTGGCCTGGAAGGCCACGTTACTACCAACCATGGCTCAGATGTCTCAGAGCAAGAGGTGGCACCGACCCACGCCACCGGTACCCTCTGGATGCAGCTGATCATCGTAGCCGAATTATCCTCAAGCATGACTATTCTAGCTCGCAAAACGCGCAGAGCATGACCCAGACTAGCCCAAGTCGTCCTAAACTCCACCTCAAGGATAGAGGTGTCGAAGATCTGGTACCCACTAGCAACAACCTCGCTAGAGTCCGAGCTTTTGATGATGAAACTTGCACATTTCCTCCTGCCACCATCTAGCACGCATTCATCAAAGTTGACCTTAGAAAATTTGGAGATAACACAACTTTTAACAATAATGCTCACAACTTGGGTGGAAAATAGTAACAAGTGGCATGGGAATTCATTTGAGCAGAGCAAACTATTGGAGACATAGGAAGGATCAGAGACCTGTCCCATAAGCACTCCTGGATTGCCACCTCATGGCCTCATTGTGGAATCAAACTCACGATAGCTGCAATGCAAAGTGGCTAATGCTCAGGAAATGGAATTCAAGCATGTAAATGGCGTAGAACATGGAAAGACACACGTATGTGTATATAACTTCTGTCAGGATCTAGTGAGTCCAATACCATAGTGAATATATCTTCCTTTTACCCCCACAAAAAAAGTCCCTTCCAATTCATACGCAACTAAGAATCTCGACAAATTGGCTAGACGAATATCCCAACAAAACTGAGAAAAGGAAGGCATGCCCACTGATGCGGTTTTGGTCTTCGTAGTTGGGGCGAAGTCCACATTACTTGGAAAGAGAAAAGGAAGGCATTGGAAATATTTTATATCTGTATCCATATGGAGATGCCACCCCTTAAAAGAGGCTCCATGGAATGCCGGGATTTAAGGCATTGACAGGGGGCAAAATATCTTTATCAGTCTCCTAGTCAGGAGAATTTGTTGACTAAGTGACCTCTGACAACTGAAAAGTGTTCTGGCACATTGAAGATTTTCCGTCTCTACAACTTGGTCAAGCATAAGCAATATGAACAGCTTTCTTATGGTAGCTAGGGTTAATATCTCATGCATGCTTTACAGATAAGAACCACCACTAAATTAAAAGTTCACCTAAAAATCATCATTCGTCAAAGAGGGTGAGGCATGGTGTATGAACTTCTGTTTTTATAGCTGAAAAATAATGATAACACTGCATAATCTGACTAAGAGGTTTGAAAACTTCATTTGTCCTGTTAAAAGCTGTGTTTCTAAATTCTATATGTATATATATATATTCTTACTTCGTCAACTTTAGACATGAAATGATGGATAGAACCCATTCTTCTCTTAAAAATGCAAGAGGACCATATTGCTGGAGTCATTATGGATAAAGAGATATGTGTTTGGTTTGTGGGATGCCTACTGATACAGAGAAAAGTTCTGTGCAGAGACCGGACGCAAGCAGCTAGTGAGAATTAGTCTAGAACTCCATGGGCTATATGCAGATGATGAAGATTGATTAGATAAAATGCTTTTTTCCCCATTTTAAAAAGAGATTTATATATATATATATATATATAAGTTCTGAGCAGCTTATCCATCTACGCATCGGAAGGTTTGTCTAATGTAAAGCAGACATAGACCAGGAATGATTTGAAGGACATGTGAATTGAGTACATAATTGATCACTGGTTCTGATAAGACTGAACCATAGCATATTATGACATGTGATGTGGGCCTTCCAATCATCTGTCAGCAGAGAATGTGCATCAATCCATGTGGAGCTGAGCATTTAGAACATGGGTGCAGTACTCCCCATAACATGGGGCAGGACTCTAGATGTATCCCCCAACATGGTAGACCATAAAACATTCCATCCATCCAATTTAAACCATAAGGAATTCCCACCCCATATAGGCAGTTGCCCACATTCCCCTTTGTAACATAAGTGGAAGAAACCAATAAGCTGAAATTTCTATCAAGAGCCAATATTGTGGAGCACTAAAAAAGAGTACAGACATCAAAAGAAGAATAAAAAACCTCAGAGATCAGAGACCTTGATAGATTCTTGGCTGCAACCTAAAGGAGAAAGGAGCAGGATGCAAGGACTAAAGAGGAACAAGGGTACATCTTGGGAAACTTTATCTTTTCATTTAGTTAATAGAACTTTAGACTAGAAGGCACTCCAAAAGTCAGACAAGCATGGGAGAGAGAACAGACTTTTGCAGTGAAAGCCAAAATTAATGGCCACTGCCTGTGATCTCTGGACATCCAAGACTTTTCAAAGGCATATGAGAATCCAAAGCACCAAGGAGTGAGTTTGCCGCCAAAAGGCCCAAACTGAGGGACAAATCCCTGACTGGTGCTCAAAGATTGGAATCCTAAGCATCAAGATGCGGCTCCCGCAGATACCAGAATCAGCCATTCTACTTGGTGGTCATCATTCCCCTGACAGTGTCATCATTGAATCACACCCAATAACACCAGCGACCATTGTGATCAAACCCAAGAGAAGGTATATGAGGTACATAGGCTAATGAGAATTAAAAACCTACGGCCTGTTTGGAGGTGGTGGTGGTGTCATTTTGTGTTTTATTCTCTGCAAATTAATAAAACACGGCTTACGCTGCATGAAGAATGATGTTGAAGATGGCATTATGTTTATTTCTTTGGAAGCAATACATTTTTGCTACCAAAAACTTAATTTTTTTAACAAAAAATCATCATACATATTAATTCAGTGTAATTTTTTTATATATATATTTGAAAATAAAACAAAAAATAAAAGCAGTACCAAATTTTGATAAAAAAAATACACATGTTTTTATGTTAAAAAGATATTTAAATGACAAATAAGAGGGAATGGTAGTAGTAATCTTCTAGTAAAAATTAGTACTTACGTGTTCAATAATCAAGGATTCATGGACATTCAACATTTTTAGTAGTGCAATGTGGCGGCAAACACTTCCAAGGACCCGTACTATATATTTAGGATAAAGGATCGGATTTTTAGATAGAATTTTAACATGACGTCAGAGACCACGATCCTACTTACTAATCCATATGTCGTCTCTTGTTTCAGATTGTATCCCTCAGACTCTACACATGGGAGAGGATATTAAGGAATAATAATCCTACACCATATAGGTTAAGAACTCTTATACTATTTGTATACTTTTGGATCCATCCATCTAAATACTCAAATTTTCAGATAGGATCTTGAGTCCTTGACACTACATATTTAGGACAAAGGATAAAAACTTCTCCACGTGCCCATCCTCCAAGAGCAAAAGCGGTATCAAGTATATAATATGTATGCTTTAACAAAAGCACTATATGTACTGATACAGTATGTTCATTACACAAAATAGTCCTTTCCTTTGAGCTTTTGATACCGAATACACGAATATATTATAATAAAAGGAGCAGTCTGAGACCATTTGTCCAAAGACTAGATAAAGCAATTTAAACCATGAGACCATGCATGATGATTGGAGAACAATCCACCTAGTAGGAAATTTTTGAATTAGGAGGAAGAATATTGGAGTTTGAAAATATTTCAAAGATATTGCTGGAGAACGGGAATCAAAAGGAAAGGAAACTCTGTGGCCTCTATTTTTGTTCATTTCGTAATGGGGTTCACCCCTCTCTTGCACCAGGAAAAATAAAAGCAAAAAAAATCAACAAACAAACAACAATAACAATGGGAACCTAGCTTTTTGCTTAATGTGCAATAAAAATTTGGCAATGAAAGCTTCATTATAATTTTCTACATTATAATATTACATTTCAAGAATAACCAAAAAGAGAGAAAAATTGTACTTCGTACATTGCATGGATGTGGTATTCATGATGCCCAATAAAAGTTTCTTTACCAAGGCTCAATTTGTTTAGCGTCCATTGTTTTTTATGTGGATACCAATATTAATGTTAAAAGTTCCTGCACAACCATCATTACAATTCATAGCTTAACGTGTAACAAATATTTAATTATTGAAGCTTTCTATTTATTATAATTCATTACAATGTCATATTGTATTTCAAGAGTAGTTAGATACATAAACATAAAAAAGGTCATACTCCACACATCACGCAGGTTGTATGCTAGTTTTGTTTCTAATTTCAGGATACATGACTGAAAGCCAAGCTTTAAGTAGGCACTGGCATATTAAACATTGATCTACATAAATTAATTGTCACGTATGGATTCATTTTTTCAACCTCAAATTCAATTATCATGAGATGACCATCATTTCCTAACTGTAATTCAATCAATGGCCGTCTAAAAGGAAATAACGGCTAGAAGACCAAAGGATCCGGTCATGCATAGACTGATGCACACATACAGGCATGCTCTTTTCCCATAGCGATAATGAGCGCTTGCCGATCTCATCATTTCCCCCCCAACCAACATAAAGGCCGTGGAGGACCGCATCAGCCTTTAAGTGAGACAAGTGATCGAGAACGCATCAAACCTTGGTCAACTGGAATTAGGAAAAATAGGGAGACCTAACCTGTTCCCAGCTTTAAGAAGCTTCATTTCATATCTGGTTCAACCCCACTTGATAGCACTAATTTCAGCTGAGCTTTTTACTGAAATGGGCAAATCTGATTCCACTGTGAACATACAAATGTTTCATGATACAGGCATTTAGAATAATTGCAATGAGCTCAAGCAGCATCAAATCCAATCTTGTTACAGCCAGCACAAATTCAGGCCTGGAAGTAATTCGAGAATACCAAGTAAAAGCGAAAAAAAAAGCCCCAGCTGTAAAATTTGGTATAACATGGTTTTCCAATAGAGATTTCCAGTTCATTTCAAGCTATGAATCTATGTTCATACATCCAAATCCATGCCAGTGTATTTAATCTACATCGAGGTATATTCCAAAATTTTATTTATTGGAAAAATGTTTGAGTTGAAGAAACATCCACCTTTGCAATCATAAATATAGGAAATCACCGGTCATCCAATGTGCTCACCAAGCTTTCAAGTCCTGACTGCCTCTTGCCCCTTGACTGCTTTATTTTGGTTCTATTTTATTTTATCGTGTACCCTGTATCTTTCAGAACTGGGTGCCTTCAAAGGCATCCCTCAAGATCAAGGTCTTCACAACATGAGTCTTATAGCCTGGCTCTTCGCAGTTCTAGCTTAGCTATGGTGCCTAGATGGACTTCATCGGGGCCATCGGCAATTCTTAAAGTCCGTGCGGTTGCCCATAAGTGGGACAAAACAGTGTCTGATGATAAGCCAGCAGCACCATGAACTTGCATTGCCATGTCGAGCACCTTCAGGGCCATCGTTGGTGCTGCTACCTGCCAGAGAGGTGATTGGTTTTATTTCTCAAGCCAGTAGGAAGAATGGGAATATTCAGGTAAAGTTCATGATTTTACCTTAGCCATAGCAATAGTTCCACGGGCTTTCCTGTTCCCGGACCGGTCGAGCTGATCAGCTGCCTCCAGAACTAAGAGTCTTGCCTGCTCCAGTTCTACCCGACACTGCAAACCCCAATGACAGATCATGATGTCAGCATTTTTCATCAACAAAGACACTAGATTAAGATAACCCAAATGTTACAAAATGGCCGCACAAAGAGATTAAAATTGCAAGAGTTTACATGCATTAAGGATATTCTACAAATAGAAAAGAGCAATTGTCAATTTTATTTCTTTCAACTAGAATATGGATTATGATTAAAGAAATGACGATCAGTTCCACTTTGCCAATTTCTATCATTAAATAATTCTGGGTCAGGAATATAGATCCTAATACAATTAGAAAGGGTGGAGAAAAGTGGATGTGAACCTATGCGGTTTGTTCATTGCATGCATTTGAGACTGAAGAAGAGTAGTTCACATAATGGGCAATAATAAGGGCCCAGGTATATACTTGTTTCATGCATGAACATGCTGGATGGTCAAGGAAGGACCGGCAGTGACAAGAATAAAGTAAATGCATGACCTGCAGATTATAAGGTTACTCACTGAGAAGGTGCAAGTGTGTGCAGAGACAATTTGCAGCCCTGGAAAGGGGAAATACTACGTCGAAGGATTTGAAATAAGTGAAGACCTAAGATAAACCGGACAATAATTATGCGGAATGATCTCAAACAGCATGCATTTAAGTTTCTGGTTGGTTGCAAGGAAAAATAGAATTTTCCAATGGAAAACATTTCAGGGATTTGGAAATTAAGTACGACGAAATTTTCAATATTTTATTGAAACAAAGATATGTAAAACTAGTTTTTTTATAAGGAAATTTGCTTTCCAGGCAATTCCCCTGCCCACCAAATAGTTCCTAATTGAGAAGGTAGTCTCCTTCATAATAATGGATAGCAGATTTTAAGTGCTTGGAATAGGACGCTCATAGGTTGTGATTAATTTCACGCAAATATCAATATGCTAGAATGTATGGTTTACATGAATTTTCAGAATACATGGGGTTTATAACTTGCATTCATTTCAAGCATACATTCACTTCTATAAAGATTCTGTGTAAAGAATCACACATAAGCACTATTAAATGGTACAATCTTAAAAAATGACGGCAGTCCACTCATTCCAAGACACTCAAAGCACTAGTTCTCAAGTTTTCTGCCTTCTGCATTAAGGTGGCTAACCTAAGTCCTCCAAACCTATGGCTATGTTTAGTGGATGTATCAGCAAAAACATTACCTTGGCAATGTCTGACAAAAAGGAACCTTGCTGTGCAATCAACTTTCCAAAGGCTTTCCTTCTAAGAGCCCTTTCAACCATCATTTGCATGCCACGTTCTGCTGCTCCTATCAGTCTCATGCAATGATGTAATCTTCCAGGACCCAGCCTACCCTGCAAAGATGAAGATGTTCAGGTATTTCAAGTGTTCAGGAGCTCTTTAAGAAGATATTAACTTATGCTTACTTGAGCGATCTCAAACCCTCGTCCTTCTCCAAGAAGGATATTTTTTACTGGCACGCGCACATTTTCAAAAGTTATTTCTGCATGCCCATGAGGTGCATCATCAAAACCAAAGACCAATAATGGTCTCTTTATCTGCACACCAGGAGTATTGATATCTACTAAAATCATCGACTGTTGTTTATGTTTAGCAGCAGTGAAATCTGTTTTTCCCTGCATGGCAATTCATATCTTTGGCTTATTTGGGGGTGACAAGAAAAAGAAAGATAACATCATTCATGTGTCTCAGCACCTCATGTGATGACAATAGTTTAACTCACCATAACTATAAGAATTTTGCATCTAGGGTCCATTGCTCCACTTGTCCACCACTTCTTTCCATTTATGACATAAAAATCTCCTTGTCTGCACGAAACATCATCGCAGAAACAGCTAAAGGTAAAAATCCATTTTGGGTGCATACTAAGGCAGTTGCCAATCAATGAGAGAACAAACGGGTAAATGATTCAACTTCATGAATCAAGACACATGAGCAAGAACAAGAATAAATCAAAAAAATGAAATAAAACAACTCTGTGTCATAGGAAGAGTCCATATAATTCATATTAGTATACAAGTATGTGATTTAATTCACAGATGAACAAACAAGAAGTGATTCTTTCTGTTGGTGACCATGTAAGGCCAACTGCAGTCTTCTCCCCACAAAATGGTGCATCTGAAAGGAACTGATCTCCCATCATTATAGGCCATCAGGTTTTTATCATTAAAAAGGTTCATTGCCATAGCCAAATTTCTCTTCTATCTTTCTTCTTCTTCTTCTTCTTCTTCTTCTTCTGGAGAAGTTTGCTCTTCTTTTTAGTCAAGTGGTTGGTATGAAGTCAAGCAAGGATGTTATACAATCAATTTAGTTTCTCCTTTCTTCATTTCCCCCATTTCTAGACTCAAAAACCCAGTGAGTTAGATCCAAGCAATAACTTTTCTTTTCTTTCTTTCTTCTTTTTTTTTAAAAAAAAAGGTCCAAGCTAAATACCAGGATGCAGTTCTTTGTCGGCCAATGCCTGAGACATACCCCAAACTAGCACTTGCAGCTCCACCCATGGTAACTTCGTAAAACAGTCAAAAGAGAGCCTTACATCTCTTTTTTTTTCAACTGTTGTTCAAAATTTCATCCAAAACTGAGTTTTCATGGGGGTCAAAAGGAAATCTTTGCTTCATAAGTATTCACATTACATTGCCATAATTCAGTTCTTGTTCGAATATCGTAACACCCTGATGGTTTTGTACATTCTTTCATCTTCCAATTTACAACTCACTTTGTCCAACTTTAGCCAGTCACATCAATAATAACACATGCAAAACAGCAAAAGTTTTTCCTCTCAAACATTTACTTTCTGTTCATCAAGTACAGTGCAAACATGCAAGTTCTAGTGGAAATTCATTAAGCAGGCTCAACTACTGGAACTAGGCCTGCTGTACAATTCTCATATAAGTTCTTGGACATCATTGATCAAGTTATTTAGATTATTTGTCCAAACAAAACCATTTAAATTATATCAATTATCACATTTATATAAATTTTCCAAGTCTAACCCTCCTTCGGAATCAACACAGCATGCTTTCCATCCTTCTCATTAATATTGACTTGTTCTACTTCATAGTGAAAACAACCAACTCAAAAGACATTGAGATAATGTTTTTAAGTTGATAAATCTGAACACAGTGCCCATAAGTCTGCCTATGCTAACTAAAACACAGTATAGATCATTTAACTAGAAAAGCCAACTAAATTGAATTTGAAAAAAAAATGCATTACTTGAGTATGCAGAATGAGGATAGAGTGAACTACCGAGTATATAATATATATCAGACAAATAATTATTTGATATAAATATATGGTACTGGCTGTTGTAACAGGAAATAACCTACAACTGATGTAAAAATGATGAGAAGCAAATTTGAAGGATCAGAAAGGACTGAAGTACAAGATTACCCAACCAACATCCCAATTCAAACAGAACTGTAGCATTATGAGAGTGTCTTTCTGTACCAAAAATAAAAGTTACTGAAGTACCAAGTGATGAACAGGAAAATGTAGGTAAACAATTTGCAAATTGCCTGTTACTCCAACTAGAAAATAAACGAAAGAAACAGTGACAAACCAAACGCTTGCAGCATAAATGGAACGCAAATGATGAAAGTTTAACAATTGTGCAGGTGATATGCCTGGGAAGACAACATATAGTCTTTGGCAAGGAATTTGCGTCTTAAAACCACACATTGTTTCAACCTGCCATATGATCTTACCTAGTAATCGAACATTCAATGTTGGTTGCATCAGAAGATGCAACTTGTGGCTCAGTCATTGCAAATCCAGACCTAATTTTTCCTTCTAGTAAAGGAATAAGCCACTGTTTAAGTTGTTCCTTGGTTCCATATCTCAACAATACCTAAAATAGAAAATCATAGCAGGAATCAGAACATTTATTGTCATGCTATATGCAATCATTGAATTTGACAAAGCACTGAGACTCAATGACTTATCATTGAACTTATATATTCTTTCTTCTACACTATGCTTGCAATGGATTTAATTATCAAAGAAAAGCAGTCAGGATACTTCCAAAATCACAACATGATTGCAGGTAGAACAGTAGAAATGAGATCATGGTTTGACCTCTCTCTCTCTCTCTCTCTCTCTCTCTCTCACCCCCCCCTCTTTTTGTAGCAAGAAGAACAGACCTTGAAAAACATATTGTTAAAATAAACAAAAAGTGAGGAGAGATACAATGATATCCAAGAGGAATTGCAAAGAAAAGCAGTCACGATACTTCCAAAATCACAACATGATTGCAGGCAGAACAGTAGAAATGAGATCATGGTTTGACCTTATTCTCTCTCTCTCAACCCCCTGCCCCCCTCCCTTTTTTGTAGCAAGAACAGACCTTGAAAAACATATTGTTAAAATAAACAAAAGGTGAGGAGAGATACAATGATATCCAAGAGGAATTGCAAAGATTGTCTAGTTTCCTCAATGGCAGCATATTTATTTAAGTATAATGTGTTAATGGTTGAAAAGGATTCATAAGCTTTTATATCAAATCATGGATCACATTATACTCAGTTGTATTATCGATATGGTGAAGAAGAGGTGTGGAGGAAATGGCGAGCAACTATCACCACGTTATAGAGTTGAAATCAAGGTCGGAGGAACCAGTACCGGGCACCACACCAATTCTCCGGCAGCACGAGTCCGTACAGGCCGTGACGGGTTTATACCGACGAGGGCACGGTACCGTGGGAGAGAGAAAAAGAAAGAGAGAGAAGGGGAAGAGATGGAGAGAGGCTGGCGGACACCGACGGAGGGCCGCGGGGGGCTGGTGGAGGTCACAGCTTCCGCAGCCCTCCCTCTCCCTCCCCCGCTCACTCTCTTTTCTTCTCCTTCGGCTCCGGCAGCAGGTCTCGTTTCTGTTGTCAAAACCGTACCGGTGAGCTATCGGTACGGCTCGGGACAGTTCCGTTGACCTTGGTTGAAATTGATTATCATTTCCAGATCTGCTATATATTTCATTAGTACTTTTAGAATCAAATTTCCAAATCATGGTCTACAACCTCAACATGAACTCAGAATACGAATGTGAGATTAAACCCCTGTAAGTCTACAACCTAAACACATCCCCCTGGGTCACTCTATTACAGTCATCCTTCTGCTGATTGTCCCCCTAATGCATTGCCCTGCTAAGCTTTTTGACGTAGCAATATCGCATCACCATCCCAAGGGCATGATGCATGCATTGCAACTGCTCATTATTTCTCAAAATTGAGTCATAGCATCTAGAAACTTAGAGATTTCTTTTCCTGTAGCTGTTCATGCCAAACAGGTACAACAAGTTTATCAAGGGGCTACCTATAAAAATAATGTCTAGCATCCAAATGACAAGCACCCATGTTTGACGAAAGCATATTTCAGCTTTCTTTAGACCATACTCCTTTTTCAAGCAGGAGTCCCAGCCCACAAGTGCATCAACAGACTCAACATGCCAATGACAACTTGGCAAAATGCTGTAACCTGGATCCTTTGATTTACCCCAAAACTGGAAAGATTTGAAGGATCTACACAAGCCCACAACCCAAAACTCGTACCCAAGCCCAAGTAGCATTGCTGAAAGCTTCATCCAAAAGCATGGCATATAAACTATGATACGACCATTAACCCTGCAGTGAAGATGGCGAACAGTATGTAATGTCTACAATATAAGCTGTTTATGTTACGGAGGATCATTCACATCCAGGGTACCAATGGGCTAGGCAAGACTCAAGCCTGAATAGAGCACATGGTTTAAACCTCATGTCCGAGGCTGACCAGGCTCAAAGCCAGACTGAGGGTATTAGGCCCAACCTGACCAGAGTTTGGATACTATTTCCAGGCAAGGGCAAGCTCAAATTGGGCCACAGTTCCTTTCCAACACGTTCTCAAGCAGCCCAATAAGGTTTGGTCTTTACAATAGGGCTTCAGGGAGCAAAACTTGAGCCGAACCCATTTTTCTACAGGTAGGGACTCTTAGGTCACTTGGGCTGGGGGAAGTGGAGGCAGTTTATTTATAACAAGTCATAATAAAGATTATGTTATTTGATTGTGTGGTGATCATTTGAGCATCTCTTATCTCATTTAAAAAGTTTCCAGTATTGCTTTTTTCGTTAAACTTCAATAGCTCAAGATCCTTACATTTAAGGGCTTGTTTGAATTTTCCTATAGGATTAGGCTGAAAATCCTGTAGGATTCGTGAATTGGGCCGATACAACCAGCAAGATCACATGCTATAGGCTAGGCTAGATTTATATTCATAAAATTCCTAAGAATAGCTTTGGAATGGGATGGCCCGAATCCCATAGGGAAAAAAAATAACAATGAGGTCTTTTTTTCTTGCTGCAGGAATGGGCTGGGAAAGGTCTAGTTAACATAAGATAGGCTAGGCCTTATATTCCGTAATCCTAGTAATTCTAATCCTGAGGATCCAATAGGATTATCCAAATAGGGCCTAAACGTGAAAGCTCACTTTCTTGCTTTATTTGCCATGAAAAAGTAGTGATTTGGCTTATCATTTAAGTATATGAATTGCCGCAGTATTGATGCTTAAAAGTCTACAAAAAATTTTAAGGTCATTTTTAAGAAAAGAAAATCTCCTGAAGTTGTCAGACATCAAATAATTGTTTGACTCCAATGAAGATTCTCAAGGACATTTTCCATCTAATAATCTGGATGCATAATTTTAAACTAAAATATATCTCTGGTGCCTATGAAATACTAGTAAAAAAACACCACCTATCTTACAACAGCAAACATAAAAATATATTACAGATCATGTTCCTTTCATGCAAAAATACTCATTACTTTCCATTTAGAGCCAAATTCAGTCCCGAACTAGAGTTTCTTGCAAACTTAAATATTTCCAAATTCTTTTTGAGTCTCCTCATGACCAGGTCACCATAAAAGGAGCAAAAGAAAATTTTGCTACTTCATTATCAATATAGAAAGATATCACAAATCAATCCATCGAATGTATAACGATGTAATTCATCAATGTAGTAAACATTAAGCAGTCACAAAGCAAAATAAACTGTAAACATGAATTAATGCCACTGCTAATAAAAGACATTCGTGACTGAAACTATGGCAAATGCTATGAGAGGTTCACAAGATCAAAACACAGTCATTAAAGCATTTAGGAAAAAATGGACATAACTTTGATGGGTGCTTTCATTTACCTCCATATTGCCAGTGTCTGGTGCACTACAATTAAAAAATTGTGGTGCCCAAACTGAACGGCCCATAATCTCACACAAATATCCATAGTCAAGGTTCGAAAGCCCTGCACCTAGTAAATGATCATTCCAATATCCTGAAGAAACATGATCTTCTCCATCAAAAAGCAGTTTCCTTGCTCTAGCAGCACTGTCCAACTGCAAATGAACCACAGTCAATACACAACTAATTACCAATAAAATATGCATCACTTCATAACCAAGCAGCAACTGCATAAAAATAAACTAATAGAATAGAAAGCAATAGATCAAAACCAACAAAATTTGTTCCATATATAAGAGGCCCACGAAGATAAACTAAAATAAGGAGTATATGGATAAAATGCATACAGGAATCCACAAGTTCCACAGGCCTTCTCTCTTTGCTAACTCTTTTAATTTCTCTTCTTCTGGATGAACTGTCCAGCGTGCATTTGATTGTGCAAGTTTGTAAAACTCATTTTCCATTGGGTAAATATGATTTTCCATAAACTTCAGTAATTTATTACGAAGTTCCAAAACCTTTTGACTGGGTACAAATTTGCCCTGCCCCTTTGCAGGGTATGAATATTCTTTCTCTTTATCCAACTTTTTCCAAGAAACTTCTGAATCCAGAACACCTGAATACATCATATCCCAAGAGTGAAATGTTTGTACATCTCTGAAACAACTAAAATCTTAGTGTAGAAAAGATCCTGATATAGTATTTATAAACCATACATGCAGACTATGAACAAAAATTAAGTTTCTTATCTTGATATCTAAATGAAAATGGTGCAAAAATATAAGAGATCAGATTTTGGTTCAAGTCATAAAGGTCTTCTTCTAACAATGTGGGCTTCTGCATTGAAAAATGAGACTTAAATACTGGCATTAATTTGCTACCATGCTGTCATAAAATGAGCATAAAAGAACAGAAGTTACCCAGACAAATCACTACAGTAACCAAGCCGACCTCAAACTATGAGGATATGCTATATGAATTCTTTTATGCCATTTATTTCTCTACAAGGAGTACCGCAACTGTCAACCTAAGCCACAGAACAGCTGAACTTGGAACAACAATTAACAGCATATTTCACAATATAGTGCTTATCAAGAGTCTTGTTAGATGGAGTTATTCAGCACTCAGTCATGACCTTACAAAAGTAAGCATGCAGGAGATCTGAAGTGAATTTTATCCATTTAGTAAACAATATAAACAGTAATTGATGCCCTGAAAGCATAACTTTTTCTAAATGAGTTTCCAATACCTTCAATTATTATACTCTTTTTGAGTAGTTCAACAATGAGGCGCCATGATAATTTTTTAGGAAGATGATGCTGTATAGGCAAAATCACCTAAACCACATGGTTTTGACAGTTCAAAGTTTAATGCTTTGAAAAATCCCAGAGTTTTAAAACTACAGCTAAGCTATCAGGGTTCATTCAATCAGGTTTTGTTCAATGAGGTGGTTCTGTCCACTTCAAGTCAGTCCGCACTCTTATGAAAACATAAATGGTTTTTGCTTGAGAAATTTTCCCAGATGGAAGTTAATAGAAAAGGTATAGCTGATATACTAGGTGATGAATACTGAGCATTATCATCATTTGCCAGCAACATCCTAAGAAGATACCTAAGTTCCACGTAATGCTTCTAGTAGTACAGTAAACCTTCTACATATTAATATCTAATAAGCAGATTATCTCTAATATCTAATATGCTTCTGAGGAATGAAGTAATTATCTCTAATATCTAATATGCTTCTGAGGAATGAAGTAATTATCTCTAATATCTAATATGCTTCTGAGGAATGAAGTTGGTCCCATGATTGATATAAATAGTCTTTAAAATATATTAACAAATAATCTTTTCCAGTCTCAAAATATCATATTATTTTTATGAGAAAAACACAAAATATCATATTATACGATTACTATTATCTTCATGCATAGTGCATCCCTCCATCATATATCTTTTCCATATCCGCTCCAAAAAAATTAAAGCTCCAAAAAAAATAAAGCCTATAGCCTCTATTTCATTCTTTACTTCTATCTTCTACACTTCTAAATGTTTTTGTCTAATCTTAGAGTTTCACATTTTCCATATTTTCTTTTCCTCTTTAGGTTTTAAAAGAACTTTGAAAATTTAGATTGAAGTCAATAATCAAGACTGTGTCAGAAACAGTTCTGACAGGACCTCAAAACTCAGTAACAACACATGATTTAAAACTCCATTTGACAGAAATTCTTTACAATGAGAATAAAATCAGAACATCTAACATACACAAGAATGCTCACAGAAGTTAATATTTATTGGCATGAAAAAGAGCTGCTTAACCACTTAACAAGATCTGAAATTAATTTAATAACATAATTACCTTGTGGAGGCTGACTAGGAAGCACAGATTTTTGATTAATAAATGCCCATGCATAATCAATCGAAACATTTGCTAGTTTTCCAGCATATCGAGCACGCTCACCACCAGAAGCATTACCCTGCATTTGTGTTCAGCACTTAAATACAAATAAACAACATGTTGAAATTTTGCATTAGTGAGTGTGAATACCAAAGTCCATCTGTGATATACTCCTGCAAAAATAGATGCCCCACGGAACAAAGAAAAGGCAACATAGAATTTCCAGCCTGCAGCTGGCCAAGGTTTTCCCTGAGATTAATTTCAGATAAAAAGGTTAGCAACGGTAAGAATCTAGGGGACCATAGGCCAATGTGATAAATGAAGTTGCAACAAGAAGATTGTTAAAAACAGATTCATCAAGTCAGTGCTTACTGAAGCAGAGCAGTATATGGCCAGGTATTCTGCTAGAGAAGGAATGCCTTCTGGAGTACCATTAACTTCAAATCCTCCATATGATCCTCTATCAACTAGCATCATATCCACAATATAAGGCTGCAAAAAGAAATAAGTCAAGTTTGAATTAACACTACTGCATTAACAAGCTTTAAGAAAATTATTCCATGCTTTGCAGGCTCCATTTTAAAATATTTCAATTGATGATAATTACAAATATAAACTCTATATAGAGCTAAAATTCATGATAGTACAGATTAAACAATATGGAAAGACTGAAATTATACCAGACATGCACTATGATACATGTGACGGATTTTTGCAGGATCCAATATGATGTTTCTTACCCATGAGCAGAGTACATTTGAAAATGATTAACCCACAATTTAGCTGACTGAATCGGCAGCACATGCAAAAATAATGAAGCATAGTTAAAAAAATTCAGAATCGAAGCACCTAAGAAGCAGTAATTTAGAAAAACAAATTGTTTCAGCCAAGGTCTACCGAACCGGTACCGAAACCTGCACCGGTCGGCGCCTGGTACGATTCGGTACCAGTTCGGTGCCGAATCGAACCAACAGGGCGCTAATTTTTTTTTTTTGGCGTTCTCAAAAAATTTAATGGTAATCACTCTTTTCAAACTTTTTCGATGAATTTAAGTCTCATTTGATATTTTTTTTGATGTTTTCTTGATATTTTTTTTGATATTTTCTTGATATTTTTTGATGTTTCTATGATCCCGGTTTAACCTAAATGATGCATCTTATTGCTTTAGCTGGTGGTCGCACTTAGTGGCATTATTGTCCACACTGCTACTTGACTCGGTGCGAACTGACCAGTTCGCACCGAGTCGGCATCGAACCGGTCGAAACCGACCGGTTCCGGCAGATTCAGGCCGGTTCCAGCCCGAAAAGGACCGGTTTCGGCTGGTCCCATTGCGGTTCCAGCCCGTTTCCTATTACTGCCCGAACTAGGCGGTTCGGCCAATTCGGCGGACCTTGGTTTCAGCAATAAATGATGCTTGATCTGAAAGGGGATGGCAGCAAAGAGGGTGGAAGCATTCAGGAGTGAATGTGAAGGAGAAAGCAAGCATTCGAATGATTGAATAGGATGTGATGCCCTGGTTAGAACAACTCAAACTAATAAGATTCACATGCATTAACCTGAATGCGAGAATATTTAGCACAACCTGGATAAGAAATCCATCCTCTTAGAGCATTCATCAAGTAAAAGAAAGATGAGCTATGGTATCTGTTGAATCATCTATGAAGTGTATATGATCGTAGGCACATGTAAAGCACGTTAATGTTGTACATAAATTTTTGGCATATTTCAACCATATGTTTTTCCATCACTCATTCATTACATTATTGCAAATTCTGAAAGTAGCTGAAGTAAATTTTTGAAATGGCAAACTACTCCAAACAAATTAAAGCACCTGAATCGTGATACATCAAATTTTCACCACCTGAAAGTAGTATGGAAGGATCATGGTCTATTAAACACTTAAGAGACATAATTAACAGCCTCCTAGAATTAGAGAAATGACAAGTTAGAACTACGACAATGCAATCCATGATGACATGAAATCCTTTTAATACCAGAAGATAGGACAAGGAAATGAGTACAAAGAAAACAGTGACTGTGAATATGTTATGCAAGAAATGAATATCATCAATTACAGAAAATGTAGTAATGATATAATACAAATAAAGCAGTATACTTATAATTACAAAAGAATGAAAGAAAAGAGAAAGTACCAAGCTGCTGTGTGCAACATCACACATTTGGTTCCCCAAAGTTGATAGTTCCCAATCAAGAATACCAATAACTTGATCCTGTAGAGGAAAGGGCGGAAAATTGTTAGCTTTCTTGTATAAATATCAGAATAGCAGTATATCAGGTGCTTATTAACTCCAAGGGGCGTTCATCACTTTTCTCGACCTCAAACTAATTGCTGCCCAGTGTCGATGTCTTAGGGCCAATTATAACATCAAAAGGCATATTGAAAGAAAATGCTGTTAAGTATTAGAAGAAATGCTACAAATTTAGTTCATTAACCCATTGGCGGGCATACAAAAAAGATGAGATCACCATTACTCATCTTTAGATAGCTTGAAAGCAAAAGCCAACTACAACATGCTATAGAACCCTCACAAGAGCCATGGTTAAAAGTTGCATCCTTCATTCCAATAATTTTAGTTGGAGAGTGGGATAGTCCCACTTTGGATAGGCAAGGGACTTTAGGTGGCCTTAAATACACGAGCCCATCCACCTATCACTTGTTGCGCTTCTTTGGATTTTTCCCTGCAGGTTCTCCATGTGCGAAGGGGTGTTAGAGATTGGGATAGCCCACATCGGACAAGCAAGGAATGTTGGGTGGCTTAAAAACGCGTGAGCCCATTCATCTATCAGCTTAAGCTTTTGAGCTGGATTGTTAAAATGGTATCGAAGCCAGCCACCCCTTAGCTATTAATTTTGCTCCCTTCTCCCCCACTGCGTTCCATGTGTACCTAAAGTCCCTTGCCTATCCGATGTTGGACTACCCCACTTTCCAACATTCCCTCGCACGTGGAGAACCAATAGGATGAAACCCGAAGAAGGGCAACACATGAAAAGCAAAGAGAGAAGAACAAAGCGAAATGGACAGCTAAGGGATGACCAGATTTAATACAATGTTAGCAATCCAGCCCAAAAGCTTAAGTTGGTAGGTCGATGGGCTCATGTGTATTTCAGGCCACCTGATATTCCTTGCCTATCGGATGTGGGACTATCCCACTATCCAACAATATTTGGTTATTGTGGTCGGAAAGGAGAAGAGATGGATCGACCTCCAATAATATGATAACATTTGGGCATACAAGAGCCAGCCTATCATAATGTTCCTCTCCCCTTTTGTCGTTCCAGATAGATCACGTTTTATCAAGAAAAAAGAAAAAAAAAATCATAAAATGGCCTCAGCAATAAGATCTGAACTTGCGCTTTTGGGGATCACTCATATGCATATGCAATTATGTGTGTGTGCGTGCCTGTAAACACAAACTAGTTCAAACATAGCTTTTTTGTAAGATGTACTGAGTGTCTGTAAACATAAACTAGTTCAAACATACCTTTTTTGTAAGATGTACATACCGTAATAATTTTCTTTAGTTTGTAATACGGAGCTTGTTAAGATGTAACAAGTGTATTTTAGTTTTTCTTCATGAAAAAAAGGAACCATAATTTTGAATGTATACACAATAAACATAATAATTAAAAGTGTAGAGCATAGAGATATCGATTTTCATTATAAAGCTATCCAAAATGGCCATCTGCTGACAAGATATGATTATCTATATTTCAATTCAATGCACGCCGAGCAATATAGGCATGGAAAACTATATTGATATCCTCTCTCTCTTCCTCTTACTCTCCCTGGTATAATGCAGCTATTTGTTTGAATAAAGCAAAATGCAATTGCAACGTTTGAGCAAATATGCAAATTACCAACCTTGACAGGATGAAAGACTAGGTTATCAATCCGAAAGTCCCCATGAACAAGACCAATGTCTGATGATGCTGAAGAATCTTCATGTGGAATATGTTGTTTCAACCAACCAGCCAGATCCAGCATCTTAGGATTTCGATCAGGTTTTCCCTCACCAGTTGAAGCAAGATATTGTTTCTCCCACCTTTCTACCTATCACAAACAAAAGAATATTTTCATTGAAGCATATCAATATTAATTCTTCATGTTCATCTAAAAGTCTACAAGTCTATTAAGAGACCTGGTATAGTTATAGATGGGGTGGAAGCGATATATTTACAACATTCAGTATTATAAGCAAGAGTGAGCCTTGGCACAACAGAAAGGTTGCTCTACTGTAATATAAAGGTTACAAGTTCGAAATATAGAAACAGCCTCTCCAAACGCAGAAGCAAGGCTGCGTAGATTTGACCCTCCCTAGACTCCACAATGGCAAGAGCAACTAGGATGCCCTTTATTTAGTATTATAAGCAAACTTAACAATATGCCTAAAGTAATCTTTATCAATTTGCTAAGTTTATTTGATTCATGCAAGGTATTCTGGTCCAACTTTACTAGTTCAAGGAGTAACTACTCTAACTTTGCCTTTATTTGGTTAATCTAATATATACTTCTGAAAACATCCTCATTTAGCAGCATGCTAATATCAAAAGCACACCAGCTTGCATAGGTTAACAGACACACAATGAGGCACCAAATACCAGACCAATACAGACATGCTGCTGACACTCCAATAAGGAGGTAGAAGTTCAGCATATATGAACATCATAATCAATAAGAGACTGCTGAAAATGACCAAGCCACCCCAGATGCTTCACTACTTTATCCTTGAATCACTCAGCTTCCCAATTCCTCTGATGTACTTATGTTTACTCTGTCCCACTTGTATTACCAAACATCCATCACAAAAATCTCATCTCTATGCCATTATTGTCATATTGTCCACACTTCTTCCTTTCATGGAACAAAAAGGTTCACCTTATTTAATAGTAAAAAATCAGACTAAAACAGTAAAATTATTCATGAGAATAAATAATCCAGTTTTCACAATCCAACCCGGCAATGGCTACTGGTTCCACACTGAGAGCATGAACTCATTAATAAAAAGGTTTTTCTTAGTAAGATGGCCACCAGAGAATTTGGAAGCATCCTTATACATGGGTGGGAGTACAGGGAGATCATAATTCCATAGTAAACCCATTTGAAGTAACCAATGAACTCACCTGTCTCTTGCAGTAGTTTTCCCTCCTCCCAAATTTTTGCAGCCCAATGAAATCCACATTAACTTTGTGCAGATAAGCTAGAGCTTTCGCAGTTTCTTGATATATTTCCTTCCTTCTTTCAGGGACAATTCCCTGACATAAAGAAATGAAGGATTGGTTAGAACATTCATCTATAAAAGTACAGATTAGCAAGCTCAGACCTTCCTAACCCAGGTACACACTTTGATATAGTAAATAACATAAGCTAAAATGTTACCAACTACAGAAAATACAAGAAAAGAAAGAATCGTGAATCTTACTGGTAGCTTATTATCTAGAAATATCCGTCCCTCTAAATACTCCATAATATAGAATGATGTTCCAATTATGCTCGTATCGGTACACAGACAAAAAACCTTTGGAACTGGAACATCGGTATGAACACCTAATGCCTTGAGAACCTGTTTCATCATCAAAAAAATAAATGCCTAACACAGGAGGGGCAGAAAAATAACTACAATAACACATGAAACTGCAACAGAATTACAGAATTAAATGGAAGAACTATTTGTATTGCAAATTAGCCTATGAAATATCATTATACAACTCCTTTTTGCTCTGTATGGTAAAAGAGCCATGCACAAATATTTTAATAATCAACCAAACAAAGGTGGAAGAAAATAAGGCCAGTGCATGACAGCTATTACATTGCAATGGAGATCCATCTATAAATTGTTGTATGAACAATGACTAGAATACTTCTCTTTACCTTTTTTTAAGAAAATAATATAAAAACTTTTAGCAAAAGATATTTGAACTAAGATAAACATAAGGCCAAAGTGAAAATCAGCATGTAGGCAAGTCAATATGTCACAATGCATGACAAGTTGATAACTATTGAGTTATGAAAACTAGAAATAAACTGCTGAGCAAATAAAACTACCAAGGACCCAGCCTTTTCAAATTCAACTTGATAAGCATAAACTCGCTGTTGATTTTTGATATATCTTACTGAAGAGCTACAGGAAATAGCTAGATCGGGTGAAATGAAGAAAAACAACTATGATTTGTAAACCGTCTGGTTTGTAATCAGCGAACATGTGATAAAAAGGAGCATCGTGCATGGTGACTGAATCGGAAAATGTTCTAAAGAATCACATGTTCAAAACTGGCGATGTATTCATCCAATACAAAAAAAGAACCCACCTTTTCTTTTATCAAATTATTAAATTAACTTGTGCTACCAGAACAAAGTCCACAATTTGTAACAATCATTACTTCAGAGGAAGGATAATTATCCATAATTCCACTTCATACTAAACCCAAAATTCGGTCTTTTCCTTTTTTCCCAAAACAATCATCCAATATAGCTCACAACCCAGGAAAATTTCGATATAAAAAAAGAGAAGGGGAAGAGGGAAACCTGGAACTCCCTCTCAACAGCATGGGCGGACTGGAGGAGAACCCCGGGGGGTTTCTTTCTTAAGACGTAGCGCTTGACAACCCCAGGGGAGAGTCGGGAAACGGCTTCGAAGCAGAAGGTGGGGTTGGACTGGCCGTGGCCGAACTGCGAGACGGTGAGGTCCACCGGCGGCGGCGGGAAGCCCTCCACGTTGGCCGCGGCGTAGCGGAGCAGCGCCGCCTCGTCGAACCGGTGCGCCGCGTTCACCGGGTTGAGGAGATCGAAGGTGCGCGTCGCCATCGAAGAACCCTAGGTAGCTCGGAACCCCGAGCGAGAGATGTCAATGGAAGGCGAAAAAGAAAAGCGGACGGAGTTAATACGTCGGAGGTGGGTGATATCTTGTTCCAATGGGAATGGGATAGGGCCCGCTTGTGGGGCATCAACTGGATATCACGTCCCGTGCGGCTCTATGACCTATCCTAGACATCATCGTCGCGAATGGCTTGGGCCAGTTCCGTGGGTGAATACGATGGTCTTAGATAAGGCTAGGCTAGGGCTGTTAATGAGCCGGGCTGCTCGGGCTTGGCTCGATAAAAGCCCGGCTCGAGCTCGGCTCGTTAGTCAAACGAGCCCAATCTCGAGCCCAATATGAGGCTCGTTTACACCCGAGCTCGAGCTCACGAGCCCAAGCAGCTCACGAGCCCAAACGAGCTCTAGTCTCCCACTAAAAAATCTTATTTCAGCACCATAATTCATAAAAATCTGACCACATAGAGAAAAATAGTCTGTTATCGAGCCCAAGCCCGAGCTCAAGCCCTATTACGAGCCCGTGCTCGAACTCGTTCTGGAGCTCGTAATTGAAACGTGCTTTACGAGCTCAAGCCCGAAACTTTGCTTTGTCAGGCGAGCCCGAGCTAAAGCCCAATACAGAGCTCGTTACTGAGCCCGAGCTTCTGTGAAACGAGCCGAGCCGAGCTCTCCCAGGCTCGGGCTCGTTAACAGCCCTAGGCCTTGCTGGCTTCGGCGTTGCCGGATATAATAAGTCAATGATAGAAGGCAACAGCCAACCCGTTAATTATTTTAATGTCTTTCGTTCTTTTATCCGATAATCTGATTGCGGACCGGCCAACCACCCAATTGCTAAGCTGGGCCCAGTCTCCCAGTTTGCTGCTGATACAGAGCGGATCATCGAATCATGCGTGAGCAGCGTTTTAACTTTTGTATTTTGTATCGTCAAAACTGCTGGAAAACTACTAATTTGCCTAAAAATTATTATATTTTTATTTTATAAATATATTATAAAGCAATAATCTACTAGAAAAATTTAAAAGATTGAAAAAGATTTATCCCATCGAGGTGTATGATATACAGCCCGTGATTCGCCCTCCACGTACAAATTTATAGCAATTTTATCTTCAAAATACAACAACCAACTTAATCTGATCCTCTTTAAAAGAACTCTATCTATAAAACAAACCGTCGAGAGATCAAATTAGATTAAGATTAATACCGAAGAAGTCTATTTATAAACTCTATCCAAAAAATTGAAAATTGAAAAAAGCATTTTACAAAAAAATATTTTAAAATATTTAAAACAACTAAAATTTAGAAAAAAAAAAATAAAACTCCAACAAAAACAATATAGCTAACCACCTCTCAGTTTTGCTTTTCGTTATCATGTTGATAGAACTTAAGATGCCATATCACAAGGATAATGAATAGGTCAAATGCCAATGTTTTGCTTTTAACACAAACTTTTTCCCATTAAAATATATGCCAAGAACCATTATAGCAGTAACAGAATAGTTGCCAGCAAGCATTAATATGAATTTTAATTTTTTTTTGCAAAACTATGGTATGTGACAACATTTCAGATGACGGCCATCATACGACTACAACAGCATTATCATAACATTGGGAACTAAGCAGGAAAAACGTTGAAGTTGATTTGGCGAGTTCAAGTGCAGACAAATTGAGAGAGACAAGTTGGGTCAGCAGGAGCAGGAAGTTGAAATCCATTGGCCAGTTTGTCTCGACCAGCTACCAGGTCTCCTTAGATATCAGTCAGGCCTCTGATTCTTACCCTGGGGTAGGAGACTAACCTGAATTTTCTCATGTCGAGAGAATGATGGGCATCATTCCAATCCAGACCTGAGATTCATATACCAAAGCTGTAACCAGTAAACAAGTTAAAATATGAATCTGCCAAATTTATCCAAAGCAGTGGCCGTCCAGCTAAATCCATCTTATTTTCCAACACATATACACGCTATTGCATTCATGCAAACACTTCTATACCGTGAAATATACACTTGTTCCTGGTGGAATATGCTTTCCTATATACAAACGCATCTTGCCTGAGGAGGCATTTGCTCTACACTTTACAGATCTTATTGGAACTTGGAAGCATCGATAGGGGCAGCAAAAGGCAAACTGCTGACTCGAGGTTGGAAAAGAAGGCATGTGCCCAAGGATATACTTACCAGATGTCATTGAAAGCATAGTTTAAAGGAGGAAAAGGATAAGCAAACTGCTGGCTTATATGCCAGGATTGTAATACGTCGAACCATTTTTAAAATCCAAGGGTGATTTGCTGCCTTCAGGACAGTATATGTACAACCAGAGTTGCAGCCACAAAGCCATAAAAGTTTTTATTTTTAACATCCAGGGGTGTGACATCAATGTTCATCATCAACTGAAAGGGGAACAGATTTGACCTGGTAATAAGAGAAAAACGGCAAGGGGGATCAGATCTTGCATAGTTAAATAGATGTGAATCCAAATGAAAGAGAATTTACCAAAGTACATACTAACGTAAGATTTTTGAAAATTGACTTGCTTATGCTGTGCATTGTTTTTGTCAAGCAAAGCATTTCAGGAGAATACTGCATGAAAATTGGACTTACCAAGTCCCTGAACTTCAATATGTAGAACATCTCCAGATAACGACGTGTCTCGCGCCTTTCAAGCTTTGAAACATACTTCCAGAACCCATAAACCCCAGCCAATGTCATTAGCCTTTCAGAATAGATTTTCCATGTATACCTGCATTTTTTAAATGAAATTGTTGCTTTTATCCATGATAGGCAGATTCATGAAAGATGAAGCTACAGTTAGAAGTCGGACAGATGCAGATGAACCTTTCATGGATTCGACGGAGCCCTCCTTTAGATATCTTCTCCCAATAGCCAGAGTCCTTTTTGCACTTTTCAAAGAACTCAGCCATGAGTTCACCAGCCTGGTCAGGATGATATGGGTCTATATGGAAACCTGACACCCCATGCTCAATGATTTCTGCAGGTCCTCCATGACAAGTGGCAAATGTTGGAAGACCACAAGTCATGGACTCCACAACAGTGAGTCCAAAGGCTTCATAAAAAGCAGGCTGCAGTGAAATGGGGCAATTAGTTATGTTAAAATATATATGAAATATCAGAAAGAGATGAATGATGCTAGACTATACCTGCACAAATGCACCTCTAGTATCGGCTACGTAGCGATAGAGCTCACCATTGCGTGCCCTGTTCATTTGGGCAGAAATCCACCGGAACTGGCCAAATAAGTTATAGGTCTTCATGAGTTGGTGCATCTTCTCGATCTCTTGAATTTCTTCTCTGTCACTGGATGTCTTCACATCATTGTGACCAGCCACTACAACCAGGTTTACCAATTCTCTTAGTTTAGTGTTTTTAGCAAAGCATTCAACCAGTCCTGTTATATTTTTCACCCGGTCAAGTCGTGCCATGGAGAAGATGAGGGGCTTGGACCGGTCATCCAACCAACCACTGTATAAGGAGAAACATAAGTAAACTTATCAGATACAAGCACTGGAATTACTACTCAACTGCAAAGAGCAGATACAAGCACTGGAATTACTACTCAACTGCAAAGAACAAAAGTTATCGCCAAACCCATCATTTGAAAAACAGAAAGGTTCGAAATTATTATACAAAAAGATTGATATGTTCAAAAAAGAAAAAATTGTTTCATAAAGAAGCTTTTGCAGATGTCAGCTACATTTTATATTGGACCTTTTCTGATGACAAAGGATCATTCATAAACAAGGACAGAAATAATAATAGTTGGTCAACTGGCATTACATTGGTTCAAAGTCGCTGCCTGGTGCAAAAGAATCAGAGATATAGTTGTCAGAACCGGACAGAATTTTCCACATGTAATAATCATCCACAAGCTCTTTAAAGTTGAGTATTATGCTGATGTTGTTATATGCTTTATTTTTCTTTTCGAGAATAAATAACTAAATCTATCATGACTGTATGAGGCAAAACAAAACATAGCAATTCAGTTATTCAGTTATTTTAGGAAAGTTTGACATACCTTGCAACACATAAAGTGTACAATATGAGCTTGATACATCATAAAATTTTTGACCCTCAAATAAAATCACAATTACTGAAGATTAAGTTGATTTATTCAACAGACTGTAAATACCCCAAGTAGGGCATGCAAATGGATTGGGTTCGCTTCAGATTCTGTATGAGTGAGATGCAACCAAAATTGGTCTCTGAATAGGAACAAATGGAAAACTAACTAGTTTAGCCAACTGATTCAGGTTGGGTTGGTTTTGAGCTTGAACCAAATTTGTGCAATAGGCCTCATGTACTAACTAAAAGTTGCAATGTGCAGCTGCAAATGATGCTTTAGTTTTCAGAACAAATGTGTTAGATATGTGGAAGGGCGTTATGGAAAACTACGAAGGCCAACAACATCAAACTCAGGTATAGAAGCAAGAGAAAGAACAGAAATTTTGGAAAAATAACAGTAAGGTGTGACTCCTCAGTAGAAGTTGGCAAGCCGAATAAGAGTTTGCATTAATTCAAGAACAGATCTAATGGAAAATTGGATCTATTTTTAGAGACGTGAACCCAACCAACAGACTGAGATTCTCGGTCTCAATCAGATCCATGTTTAACTCTCTCTCTTGTGTCTCAAATGCCAACCAGAGACCTATAATAGTGGCGACCCACTTTATCAAAAGCTATTTTAACTTAATCCAATATCTACATGTGCATGTCACACCCTTGCGGTTAATTTCATCAACGCTCGTCCAGATCAACCGTAGCAACTTGAAAGGAGTTATAGGTACTCATTTCGATATCCAAAAGCGAAAAATCAAGGAACTCTGCAGCATTAACTAAGTTAAATAGCAAAAGAAGCTGATCAATGAAAGAGAGGGCAAAGTTTCCAAACAGGATGCAAGAGAAAGAAAAGGTTTTATAGCCAACTCCACCTCATAAGAAGATGGCGGCTGCTCATTAGCAAACAACCCCACATGCCAATATATTCTCCATTACTACTCATTCTTGTGTAATTCTCTCTTCAAAAATGATTTTATTTCATACATATCACTTACATACGTGTATGGCACTGTAATCCAACGACGAAGCGACTGATTAATAAGTATAATTTATCATTCTTCAGTCCATAAACAATGATTCTTCAAGATCATTATCTATAGTACTTACACGAAAACAATCATGTGTGTGCTATCAGCACCCCTCCCCTTTTCCTATTAATTTTCTTTTATTCATGAGGCAGGCCAGGGTACACAGCATGTAAACATCATGCAATGTGTACATATTCATCTTATTTCAATTGCCTGATCAGAGGTCTGATAATATAAATTCTTGGATAAGAAAAAGGAAATTAAGGCTTTTTGTTCACCCAGATCAAGTTGATAGATGATGCATACACAGTTGACATATAGCAAAATCCTGGTGGATGAAGTGGTTATATGCTTTTAGAATGGTAGGTGACTGTCGAGAAAAATTTGGCACTACTAACATGGAAATTTGGGTCTCGAGGCACAAAAGATAATGACTGCAGCAATGTTAACCCAAAGGATGTGTGATAAAACACCCGGATGAAGCTTGATATGGTTACAGCCAAAAAAAAAAAAAAAAACTAAGATTCATTTGTTTAAGGATCAGCAAGAAGAAGAAGGATCTTTAATAATAATACAAGTGAATTATGCAAAAGGAACAAATTGATCATGAATAGGATAAAGCTCATGGTTATTACGGCACGGAAGAGAAAAGGAGACAGTACTCTTCATCCAGAAAGCAGTGTGCAAGATCCTCGGCATCCAATATTAGCAAATATCCAAAATAGCAGAATGGTCAAGTAAATATCTCCATCTCAGATCTACATTTTTATTGGATATTAACAGAAAGATCCATTTAACAAGCAAAATTCAACCAATCAACTAATAGTTTGTGTTAGATAAGATTGTGTTGCGCCCATGTTTGTTACAAATTGCAGAAGTTCACTGCTCTTAGTTTTATGTTAAAGATCCCAAACATACAAAGTTTAGTGATCAGTGCAGCATCCATAATGAAACATAGAAATTGTTGATCACAAGGTTCGCTATATCACTACCACCTACCATACTGATACAGCATGGTATGCACACCATACTGACACTAAATCGGGAGACCTTTCTCTCGCTGAGCCATGATACCATGCACACAGGGCAGTACAGGCTGGTATAACACAGAACCGGATGGTTCCGCTCGGCTCACATCGATTCAGCCCCTGCCATACCGAATCTCAAAACTATACTAATACCTTACCGGCATGGTATGGTATTGCCTAATATGGGCAATACAGCGAACCTTGGTTGATCATGCCTACAATGATCAATATCACTGTGATAAGGTGACAAAAAGCTAGTGCCCAAAGAACGCACAAGACGCAAAAGCATGAGCTCTTTCACATTTTGTCATTGAATTCTCAGATATACCTCTCAAAGTAAGTAGCCTAAATTCATATACGTAAAGACATGGGAAAAGAAAAGGGGTTCATCTCTCCTACAAATATCAGGGATAAAACATGATGTGTTATTTACTCATGAACTTGAATACCTAATACAGATTTCTTAGATCTTCACATGCAATAATTAACCCCCTGGTGCTTGTTTCTACACTGAATGAGAAAGGTTGGCAAGTTTGCAAACAAGTTTTCATAGAGTCCAAAGAATGTAAGGAATCTTTGTTGGACATTTAAAGATGGAATAAGAAACCCAGAAAGTTAGACAAATGGTCATGATAAGGCTTACCAGTTAAAGATAATTGTAGGATTATAAAAACTCATAAAATTAACTTACTTCATATTAATTTTCTTATCAGCGGTCATGTTTATATTTGTTAAGTTGAAAGCAAAGAATGCGGAACCGTCCCAAACCGGACGGTTTCACCCGTTCCGAGCCGTACTGGTAGCTTACCGTACGATTCCAGCTTTAAAAATGGTTCCTTGCCGGAGTCAGAGAATAAGAAAAAGAGAGAGCGAGCGGGGGTGGAAGGGAGAAGGAAAGGCAACGGATGCCGGAGGGCCGTGGGGGGCCGGCGGAGGCCATGGGGGGCGGCGAAGGCCGAGGCTACAGCCGACTTCACTTAAAAATTTTCAATTCTTTTCCGCCCCCTCCCCCCGCGGCCCTCCACCAGCGTCCACAGCCGCTCCCTCTCCCTCCCTCCCCCGCTCTCTCTCTCTTTCTCTTCTCCTTCTCCGGCTCCGGCTTTCTCTCTCGATACGGGACCGGCACGGCCCTTACCGACTCGTGCTGCCGAGCAACCGATACGGTGCCCGGTACCGGCACACTAGACCTTGGTTGAAAGTAATCATCTTTCTTTCTGTTAAATAAAAAAACTGTATCGTTAAGTATTTATTTGTGTGCAACTAATTGATTCAATGCAATAACACTTTAGATGAGTGACTTTGCGCCAGAGAATAGGCCAAACAGATTACACTATTTGATATTGACAGAAGTGGTCATTACAAAGGAAACCTGTTAGAGAGTAATTTCTCTATCAGATACCCAATAAAAAAATCTCAGTTATTTCACAAACAGTATCATGTCTTTGACTATCTATAATTTTTGCAGATATAAATAATTCAGCAGACAATCTCGAGTTGACATTAAAAAAAATGTTGTGTAATTGTTTTGTATGCTGATTCTTAGATATGAGAACTCAAGAACCGATACTAAAAAGGCATAATCAATTCTTAAAAAAGTAATGCTTGAATTATTCCAGGATGAAAATGAAACACAAATCTGGGAACAACAGCTCATGGAACAGATAAATATTAATGAAATGCACGCACAAGTTAAACTGCATAAGCAACATGTTTTCAGTAATCAACATCAGACAAACAGCACATGAATAGAATTAATAATCAAGCACTCACATGTGCTCGCCATGTTGCTCTGGATCATACAGCAGCTTTTCAATTGAATCATGAAGAGAAGTAAGCCTCCTTTCCTTTTCCGAGTATGGAAAGTAAATGGACATATCTGCTCCCGGGGAGACAATATTGAACTTGGGATCAAAAACATCAATGCCATGGACAACACGGTACAAACCAGGAAGAGTGAAAGCAGTATGGCTCTCATACTGTCCAACTGTATTCTTGCTGAAACAGAAAATATAATAGTTCTCATCTAACATCCTAGAAGCATTAAAACAAGCATCTAGTATCAAACAATTACTGAAGTTTTGAAACGGAAATCGAATTTAAAGTAGTTTCCATTTTTTTTAATGTTTCCCTAACACAGACCATAATTAATCCCATTATAGACAAGAATGCCATCTTTTTATATGAGGGACGCTAGTGCTACACCACTCACAGGTGAATGGCACCTATATCAACCATGCGACCTTCAGATCCATAGTTGTGAAGGTCCAACAATGGGGGAGAAACACAGCCACAGAACTATAGGATAGATGCAGTACAGTGTAGGAGCTATTCACCCAAAGTGTGCATAGTGTAGCACCTTTGAATATCAAAAGACGATTGACTAATGATAGTTTATATAAGCTTCCCGATATACACATTTAAGTTGCTGAAACAACCATACTACACCATGTAGAGAATTCAAATTGAAATCCTAACATCCACATAGCAATTTGACGGAAGGAAAATCATACAAAAACTAACCAATTTTCAAGAATTTTGATGATGACATAAAGCAAAAATGTTTCAAACTTTCCATAAGTACCAGATGTACTGTAACATACAAAATCACAGGCAATGGTGGTGAATAGTATCTACCAATATTAAGTCAACATTTGACACGTCCTGAACCCCACCGAGGGCCCAAAAAAAGGAAAAAAAAATCATGAAACATGAAAAGGATCCTCATGTCTTTTCCTTTTTGTTCTTCAACATGTTTCAATGTTTGATGGCAAGCATTCTTGATGATATTGTTTTGAACAAATTTGAAACCCAGCTGCAGAACATGGAGATGACAGCATATATTTTTGAAGAAATACTGTAATAACCCAGAACCTCGCCCAAAATGGCTAGCCGGAAGGTATTATTTGGGTTCCTTGATCCTATATAAGTACCCAAGATCTACCCAGCGAATAACC
>JAOXJJ010000895.1:9852-21087 GCA_025769935.1 Phoenix roebelenii
ATGAATGAAAAGATGCCCATTTATTATTTAATAATAATAAAGTCAAGTACAAATTTATGTCCTAGAATTAATAATGTATCCGCCATATTGGCTTCTAGGGCATACATCTAACACCCTCATAAAAAGATATTTGGAAAAAATCTAGACTATGCATCCTTAGGAGTTTCAGTTAAGGTGCTCTTTATACCTAGGAGATCACATCAAGACAAAGTTTGATCCCCGGTCCAAGCATCCTATTTCACTTGGATACTGCCACTAACGTAGAGGCTATTTATTTGTGAACCCTTCAACAAGTCGGATGTATCTCTCTCACCATGTAGTCTTTAATGAGATCGCCTTTCCTTTTAAGTCACGGCCATCTTTTCGATAAACGCAATATCGTCGCTAGTCCGACTACTTACACTGCCTGCTTTCCAAGTTTCATGACGGTGGTAGCCCGTACATCCTCTCCACCATTCCAAGGTCCGGTTTGTATTGTTGTTGTGGCCATTGCACATGGTAGTACTAGCTCACCACGAACTATATACAGGCTCTGCATGAAGAAACTTCAAGCTTTAATTTCACCATTCCTCAGGAACCTACTCCACTTGAAGGGCCAATCACATCAATCACTTGAGATGCAAGCTTCAACTTAATTGAAGCACCAATGTTATGTATTTGATCAAGGCCATCTAGTGACTACAAGGCTTGAGATGGGCATTGTGAAGCCCAAAACCACAACTATGAACATGTCCTCCGAGGCGAATTTTGTGAAATTGGAATTCAAACATCCTGAAAGAAGAAAGCACTGAACTGCATCAAAATAGTGTAAAATGGTCTATTTATTTTTCTTTTTCTTTTGTGTGTAGCTCCAACAAAATCCAAAACAAGTACAGAAGTACAAGCAATTATAGTGGAAGAAGAACATTAAAAATTTGAAAAGAGTAGATTTTTTCTTTAAAAAAATGTAAATCGAATACCAAACTTGGATCAAGCTCTCTCTCCCACTCGCGCGCGCGCATGAAAACCACCTACACGCCACAATTTGCTATCAAAGAGACAACCTATCAAGATATGATCTTGTTTCTATTGAGCTTAAGGCCCAACCTAACTAAACATGGATCAAGTGACTCCAACATTTCTCGTTGCGAACTTCATGTTAACAATATCAAGCTTGCGGTGTAAAGCTTTAAACTACTTACTCGCCAATCCTTCAGTAAACATACCTACCAACTAATTCTTTATGGAAGGTGGACACAAATTGACTTCTTCACTTGAGTTTGAAGAACCTCAATAAGCATTGTTCTTTCATCAAATACCAGATTCCTTGCCAATCGAATAGCACTTCCATTATCAAAATAAAGGAACAATATAATTAGTCTCTTGACCTAAATCCCTAGACAATTTAGTGAGCCAAGCCGACTCCTCAACTACCCTCTTGATGGGATGATATTCTGCCTCTACAAAAGATAATGAAAAGGCAGACTATATCTTACAGCACCAAAAACAACACTAGATCCCAAACTGAAAGCGTGATCAGTGATAGATCTACATATATCCACCTCCTCAGCATAGTCTCCATCTGTAAAGCTAGTAAACTTGATTGAAGAGTTAATAGTATCTAAAATACTATCACCAACAGTCGTAGCAAAATACCTCAAGATTCATAAAACTACATTAAGCTATGGCCATCTAGGACTTTCTATATATTGGCTAACAATGCCAATAATATAAGAAATATCTAGCCACGTGATAGTTAAATAAAGAAAGCTGCCCACAACATATTTATTCATAATAGGATCACCAAGAAGCCTGCATTGTTGTTTGCTCAACTTTAAACTTGATTAAATTGATGTCTACATATGCTTGTAATTAGCCAATCGATACTTCTTCAATAAATCAAAAGAATATTTTCTTTGACAAATAAAATAGCAATCATTAAGTTTAGCTATTTCAATTCCAAGAAAATGTTTTAATTCACCAAGTTCTTTCATCTCAAATTATACAAATAGTTGTTCATGAATAGTATGGATCTCATCAACATCATTATTCCTGCCAATCAAGTCATTAACCTAAAGTTAAACTATCACCACACCCTTATTATTGATCTTCACAAATAAACTAAACTCTGTAGAAAATAGAGAATAGCTACAAAATAATAAATATTTTCTACGTAAATATATCCAAACACATGAAGATGATAAATATCAGGGCCCTTCCCAAATAATTTTTCATATTAGAGTAATATGGTCAATACTTCTCAAAGTTGTTTTGTTAATAACATATATCTGTATGCACTCTACTAAAAATTCACATTTCACATTCTTTGCATGAATTATACCCATAGATATCTATTCTTCCTCACTGCTACGACATTTTGCTTAGAGTGCTTGGGCAAGTAAACTTTTTACGTATACCATAACTAAGTATTTGAAATATATCTACCACTGCCATCAAGTTCTTGAATAGTCAATTTTTAATTTACAGAGTTTTTCAACTATATTTTTAAATTGATAAAACATCACAAACACTTCTAACTTTTCTTTGACAAAATAAATTTAGGTATTTCTGGAGAAATCATCAATAAAGATAGTTGCATATCTCATATTAATGAAAGATGGAATGCAAATACTCCAAGTGAGATCATAATGTATCAAATATAGTGGTCGACATGATCTTATTCTAATCTTTTTAAGGGGTAGCTTATGCATTTTCCAAATTGACATCTAGTGTGGATAGTGATGGTATTTACTTTTATTTTGGGACGTCTATTTTAATCGGTCCTTTGCTTTGCATATCTTGAAGTCTATCTAAATTCATATGAGCCAATCTAGCATACTATAAATTAGTCATATCATGCTTGAGAGTCTGATCCATATAAGAATTGCTAGCAGATATACCATAAGCTTATTTACTTTCATGCCTTGAGTAATAAGCTTTCTAAAAGCTTTAATATTAGCATAAATCTTCATAGTACTAGGCCCAAATAAAATAAAATGCTTTTGTCTATGGTTTATAAAATAGAAATCAAATTTTTTGAATACCAAGTACATAATAAACATTAGTTACGAAAATGGAAAATCCACAAGATTATGTGAGAGATTGATCGATCACCAATACTTTTGATAGGATAAAGTGAATCATAGGTAGTTGCAAATAGTCTCATAATCAGTATATTCATATGGAGAATCAAGTATCTCTCTACAGCTAGTAAGATAATTAGAATACATAAAATCATTAATCCAGTCATTAGCGAAATCAATATATGTCATATGAGAGGATACAACAATGTACGCATACTGACTATCAAGACATCTTACAACAACAATAGAAGCACTAAGAACCTAATTATCAACTTCCTTTTCTCCTCTATACTTTGATGTAGAGAATAAAATATTAAATTGTTTGAGCTTCACCTAGAAATTTTTAACTTTATTACCAAATTTTCTGCATCTATGACAATTCTCCTTAAATTTATGATATTTCCTCTATTTAGGAGTTTTCTCTTCTCAAATTCTTCAACTACCTTTTCTTCCAACTTTTTGAATTTATTATTTTATATTTTATTTTTATTTACGCTATTAGAAAATAAGATCTTTTCTTTTGAAGGGGATTTAGTGAAACCATGCATCCGAGTATTAAGTGTTTCCTGTTTAAAGTTATGCTAATGTAGGTTGTTTAGTCCATCCATAAATCGCAGGCATATAAGAACTATATTGTTTATTAAACCATGAACCAAAAGTCTATCCTATTTATTTGTTTATCATAGCAAGAGTTTTCATCAAGCATGCTAAGTTTATCAGACAATTTTTTTTTAAAAAATGAAATACAAGAGTCCTATACACATGCTTGCACAAGTCCTCACAAATAATTAATTTTTTTCAAGTACAAAATAGTTATATTTCTCAATCCACACTTACGCTCTAAATAACTTAAAGTCGATATAACAACCCAGGATCTCACCCAAAATGGCTAGCCAAAAGTTATGATTTGGATTTCTTGATCCTGTATAAGTACCCAAGATCTACCCAGCAAATAACCGATATGGGACTAAACACACGCCCACACGGGTCCTCACATACTCTTCCTGTTCAAGCTCTGACGTCCTCGTCAGGCTAAGAGTTCAAATCCATTCAAATCTAATCACAAACACTATGATCGGTCCGTGGTCAGCCCCAATGGATCTGTGCTGTAGTGTCTTCTAGTCCACATAGATTATGGGTCGGGTCTGCTTTGATATCATTTATAACAACTCAGGATCTCACCCAAAATGGCTAGCCGGAAGCTATTATTTGGGTTCCTTGATCCTGTATAAGTACTCAAGATCTATCCAGCAAACAATCGATGTGGGACTAAACACACGCCCACATGGGTCCTCACAGTCAAATTGGATCAAATCATTTTCAGATCAATTTCAAATTGGAAGCACACTAGTTTTAATCTATTCACCTGCAAAGAGGTATATTATGTGAATATACAGTATTAAGTCCTGAATAGGTTGGTGTCGATATTTTGGTTAGGCATGTCATAAGTTGAGATTTTGATTACAAATATGACAGGTTTTTCTAAATATGCTTAAATGGGCTTGCATCAAAAAAACGAAAGCTTGATTGATGCACTCAGCAAGGCTATCGTTTTATCCATTTCCAAGGGCAGCACCTGTATCTTAGAAGTTACTGAATGCCTGGTCAGTCCGTCCACGCAACATGAATAGAGACCACACGGACCAAGTGCATTGCTCTCGGACCATTCGATTAATTTAAGCTAACAGCAGCTGCACGGTGCTCTCCATGATACAAGGAATGAGAGGTAGCGTAAAGCCTGTGCCCACATACCATGCATCTCGAACACCATGTATTCCGCAATTTATATGCACCTGACGATGCTTTGAGATAACAAATAGCTAGCTAGAAATGTAACAATTTCCGTACTCTTCGTGGCATTAGAAACCACGTCCACTTCAAGATTTAACACCGATGTTGATAATGAGAGAAAGCCAAGAAAGGGTAAAAAGAGAAAAGACAACTCTTCAGTGGACACCATAAAATAATTTGGCTGGCCAAGCTGAGGAAATTTCTGTGAGATACAGGGCTGAAGTCGGCATCCCCAGCCGACTTCAGCCCCGATCCTGATATGGGAGGAACCAGAGAGAGGATCGCGGGGACATTTGGGGCAAGGTGCCGCGGGCATCCCGTGGCACCCTCCTTCGGTCACACCGCGGCCGATCACAGCTGCGGATCGCGCTTGACTGCCGCGATTTTCGCGGCGGAGAGCTGTTAAAATGGAGCGCTAAAACCCCCGTTCTTCCATCTCCGGAGATCACCCGAGCTCTCCTCCCTCTCCTCCGTCTCCTCCACTTCCTCTCCTCCCTTCTTCTCCTCCCTCTGCTCTTGCTTTCCAAGTGGCCGGCGTGCCGCCCGATCAACCACCATCACCAACCGCGCCTCCCCCTATTTTGAGATCCACTTCCCCTTTGAAAAGCACCACCGTCGTTAGCCGCTGGACCGAGTCGCTCCTCTGCTGAGACCCCTCCTCTCCACCACCTCCGTTGCCCATCGGTGAGTCTCCCTCCTCCTTGTCTTCGTTCTATTGCCAAATAACTTAATTTCTTCCTCTGTACGACCCTAAATCGAGACCACTTTTTGTCTCTTCTTCATGCATGTCGCTGCAATAGCCGCTGGCTGCCACTGCAGACGGCGGGCCGCCACTGTGGCAGGCTGGCCATCGATCGGGCGACAACCCCTAGCCACCTAGGCCAACCATCCAGCCGACCCTTCCTCCTCCTGTCGGCTCCTTCCTTCTCCTGTTCATGGGAGGGGTTTGGGGAGGAAGAAAGCCCACCGTGGGCCGAGCTGGGCAAGCTTGGGCCCAATTCACTGTGGGCCCAACTTGGGCCTAGTTCGAATCCGAACCCGAACCTGAACCCAAAATTCAGTTCAGACCCGGAACTTGAAACTTGAAACCTGGAAACCGGAACCCAAAATCCGAACCCGTTCGGCCAATAAATGAAATTTTGTAGTTAAGCCCTTGGCAGTATGTTATTTCACAAAAGGATCTTCTGTAATTTGTATTTGATCCCTATAAGAAAGATTTATTACATAAAGGTCCTTAAATATAATTATTTGGTCCTTTTACCCAAGTTTTGTTACGGAACGGTGCTCTATAATTAGATATTGGTCTCTGAAATGAATTTTTATTGCATAAATGAACAAATTAGAGGCCAACCTTAGGAGGGCCCTATCGGGCTATGCCCATTATGGGCCAACTCTAGGCCTTGTTGGGCTGCGTCCAATAGTATTATTTTTGGTTTTGCTTAGCTCTGAAATTAACACAGATTAATTAAATTTAAACAGATGAACCTGATCTGCTTATCTGAAGTAGGTGTTAAGCGAGAAGAGGTAAGTAACTTAATACTTCAAGTGTGATTTCTAAATTGTTTGATAAACTGATTAAGTTTTGACATATGTTTTGTATTCAATAAAATGGGTCAGGCATGTTAAATTTTATTTGAAAATCATGTTATATGCTCTGAAATTCGTGAAATATGACTGTATAGTTTATGAAATCTATTTATATATATATGCATTCTCAGCATGGCTATGATATGTTCTATTCTGTTCTGGCCTCACCAATGGGGATTATACGTTGGACATGTCGACTTGTAATTAGTGAGGAACCGGTTTCGACACCGTGCCACCGGTGATTAGAATAGTGGTTTCTAAACACCGTTGCCACCGGTGACTAATAATAGTGATTTCTAGCACTTTGTGCAACCCATACCACTGGGTTACATGGCCGTAGCCTATTATGTTAAGATTCTGGTATCAGAGTTTTTGGAAAAATGATAATAAGTTTTGAAAACAGTAAAATAATGTTATTTATGATTTATTTTAGATATTATCCTGTATTTTAATCTGATATACTCTGACCCCACTTTAGGGTATTTTGTTGCTTACTGGGCTAGTGTAGCTCATTATTTTATTTTCTCTGTTTTTCAGATCCAGAGGCTTGATTGCATGGGATTGGGGAGTGCGTTGGATTTTCGATGATTTTTCAGTTATTGGCATTTTAGTTAGTTTAATTTGGACATTTGAATTATGTTAGCAAATGTTATTTTGGAACTTTGTAAGACTACTTTTGAATGACTTTAAAATTTTATGTCATCTTTAAATATATGTGATTTCTTTGATATGATATGTTTCCTTGCACGCCTGTGCGGCCCGCCGTGCGGGCGTGCGGCGTCTGCTGCGCCTCGGGCTCAGGGCGTGACAATTATGAGTTTCATTCAAACAATGAAGTTAGTCTGCAATTGTGTCCAATCTGACAAGTCAGTGGAAATGAAAATGTTTGACAGCAGTTTGATGGTTCAAGATCGATGCTGAAATGAACTCCATGAAAGCAAAAAGAGCCAAGCTAATGAGAATTCTGATTCTATATAAATTTGAAGGGAGAGATTCTGATAACACTTTGGACAAACCATAGAAACAATGAAGAAGATTTATCCAAGGCAAAGTTGCTAGAAATATTCGAAGGCATGATGGATGGTGAAATTCTTTCATGTGAAAACCAAGTTGGCGTGAGTCAAAAGACGATGATAGACTCAAGCAGGGGCGAGGATTCGTTAAAGTAATTGCAACCATTAATTTTGAAAAACCTTGGTCAATCCAGGGATTTGTTGCGCCTGACTGAGAGTCAAGTAATGAATGATATGAAGGAATATAAAATGGAAATGTCAAAGCACACCATGAAAAGCATATCACTAAGAATTATTGTTTGCACTCTAATTTTGTCAAATGGTAATTAGTGACTGAAAAATATTCAAATTAACTGTTTGATCATTGATTATTCAATCACTTGTTCGGATCGTCTATGATGGGGACATCAGCTAGGCCACTATTTTATTTGCATATTTATTTTATTTTTATTTCTAGGCTTATTTGCATTTTAGGGCTTATTTGTGGTTTATTTGTGTTATTTGTGGGCTTATTAGGATTTATTTCTGTGTAAGGAGGTTTATACAAATTGTATAATTGGGCCCTATATATAGGGAACTATTTTCATGATTAGGGTTTAATGAAGTAATTAAAAATTTTTCCCCCACGTCTTCTCCTCCTCTTCTTCCTCCTCTTCTTCCTCTTCTCTTCCTCTTCCTCCTTCTCTTCTCCCTCTTCCTCTGTTTCCATTTTAAAGCTATGACATACAGCATTAATCCCAAGAGTACATCGTCACCACTGCAGTCATCCTTCCCGGAACCGGTTCTATACCTGTCTATCTACAAGACTTGGCATTCTTAAAGTCTGAAACAAGGGATACATTTAGTAAAGTACTTGAGAAGTATTTTCCGGAGAAAACTATCCTTAAAATTTATATACATGAGACAACTACCAAAGAAATTCATATAGAGATTAGTGTTAGAAAGGAGATATTGTTGAAAATAACTACCTTAGTGTAGTTTTTGTCGAAAATACCCATGAAGTTATCCATGGAAGAAACCACTATAGAGTCTCCTTGTAAATGCCAGAAGAGATTGTCAATAGACCTAATCATGGGCCGGGCAGCCTGTCCTGCTCCAGCTTGAAGCCTTTTGGGTAGGCTCGGGCCAAGGGTTTAGACCTACTAGCATAGGCTGAGCATGGAAAATAGTGCTGTTTAATAAATGGGCCGGCTCAGGCTTGAGGATTAAAGCTCAGCTTGAGCCTGGCCCATCCTATTTTTTTATTTTCTTGCATTATTTGTTTATATTTGATTTGTTTGTATACTTAATCGATAATTATTGTTGATATACGAACTTAATAGGATAGTAAACACATTGTAGATTGCTGGTGATATTTAATTATTTATATTTACCATTTTTATAAATATTTATAAGATATTTTTGGTATTTTCTAGTATTTTTTAAAAAATTAAAATGGTTAGGCTATAAAGCCTGAGGCCCGACCCAAAGCTTGAGCTGAGTAAGAGCTGGGTTCAAGCCTAAGAGGTAGCCCAAAAGTGGGGCTAGTATGGCCATGGGTCTAGAAATATTGTGTTGACCTTTGGGCAATACCCGACTTGAGCCCGGCCTGGCCCATGTACACGCCTAATTATTAGGTGACAAGAATCTTTATAGTGAGACCCAAACACAAGATATAGCTTATATTCTGCATTGGATCGGGCTTCTAAGCCTCTTAATCATATAGCTTTAGTTTTTGTTAAGTCAGTTATAGGTTGTAATTTCAAATATTAATATCTTTGTTGTTGTAATTTTTAATTTCTACATGCATGAATTTGCCTTTAATGATTTTAAATCATATTACGATCATTTAGAACCATGCTTTGATCATATGAAAAATATATGAATGATGGCAAATTATGAATCAAAATGTGAAAGTTCTTAGGAATTGAATCAAGATTAGTGTTATGATGGCCCTCGTTGTTTACATGATGAATTTTGAGTCCTCATTGAAGCATAACAATCGATCCATCAACTTTTCGGTTATTGATCGGTCAATCACTGATCACAAATAGCAGATTGTTGACCGGAAAGAAATTAAAAATTTAAAACAATCAACGGAGCAGATACAAAGAAAGCAACAGTAGAAAGATTCGAACCAAAACCTCATCCAACATGTGTTGCAACCTCTAGGCTATAGCCAAATTTGCCACTCATAGGTTGGTTTATTTAGCCATTGAATGCTCAAATCAAACCCCAGCAGGCGAAATAAAAGCAATAGTGAAAATTAAAAATAATAAATAATACATGGAATTAATTAATGGAGCCTGTGGTGATTTCCCTGTTAAAAGTTATGCATCATACGCTTTTCTTATGATTCACCTTCATTCCATGGGCCTCTTACACCAACAGTGTGAGATACGGGGCTGAAGTCGGTAGCCCCAGCCGACTTCAGCCCAGATCCTAATATGGGAGGAATCGGAGAGAGGATCGCCATCGCGATCCTCTCTGGCTCCTCTAGGGACATTTGGGGTAAGGCGCCGCGGGCATCCTGTGGCACCCCCCTTCGGTCACATTGCGGCCGATCACGGCCGCGGATCGCGCTCGACTGCCGCGATTTTCGCGGCGGAGGGCCGTTATGATGGGGCGCTAAAACCCCCATCTCTCCTTCCCCTGGGGCCACCGTCGAGCCCCCTTTTCTTCCTCTCCTCCCTCTCCTCTTCCTCTCCTTCCTCTGCTCCCGCTTCCCAAGTTGCCGGCGAGCCGCCTCGGCCAACCACCACCACCACCCGAGCCTCCCCTGTTTCGAGATCTCCTTCCTCTTCGGAAAGTGCCGTCGCCGCCGCCGCTTGACACCGGATCGAGCCTCCCTTGGCCGAGACCCACTACCTCCGTCGATCGCCGATGAGCTTCCCTCCTCCTTGTCTTCGTTCCGTTGCCATTTACCATTGATTTTCCTCTCTGTTTTGGCCCCAAATCGAGACCACTCTCTGTCTCTTCCTTCCTGTTGGCCACTGCAACGGCCGCCTGCCGCCATGGCGGCCAGCTGGCCGTCGATCGAGGGGTGGCCTCCGGCCACCCCGCCACCCCCTTCCTTTTCCACTCTCCCTCACGATTTTCCCCTGTCGTAGGGGGGCGCTGGGGAAGAAGAAGGCCCATGTGGGCCGAACTGGGCCTTGGCCCAGTTCATTGTGGGCCCAATTGGAACCTGAAAACAAAAAAAAAGAGATGAAACCCAGTCTAGATCCGAAATCCGAAATCCAGTTCAGACCCGAAACCAAAATCCGAATCCGTTTAGCCAATAAATAAAATTTTGCAGATAAGCCCTTGACAGTATATTATTTCACAAAAGGGTATTCTGTAATTTATGTTTGGTCCCTATAAGAAAGATTATGACATAAGGATCTCCAAATATATTTGATTGGTCTCTTCAGTAAATTTTTATTATAGAACAGTATCCTATAATTAAGTATTAGTCTCTGCAATGAATTGTATTACATAAATAATTCATTAGAGACCAACTTTGGGAGCCCTATTTGGTCGGATCTATGCGGGCCCATTGGGCCATGTCCGATATGGGCCCTATCGGGCCATGCCCATTATGGGCCAACTCTGGACCCTGTTGGGCTGTGTCCAATAGTATTATTTTTGAATTTTGCTTAATATTGAAATTAACAAGGAATTAATTAAATTTAAACAGGTAAACCTAATCCGCCTATCTGAAGTAGGGATTAAGCGAGAAGATGCAAGTAACTTAATACTTCAAGTGTGATTTATAAATTATTTGATAAACTGATTAAGTTTTGACATATGTTTTGTGTTCA
>JAOXJJ010000895.1:21187-35904 GCA_025769935.1 Phoenix roebelenii
TCGCTGATATCAAGACACGGCGGACTGACGGCGTTGGCCTCAGGAAGAGCTCCTTCCACACTCCCTCGCCGTGGCTCGCCTTCTGGACCGTGACCACGTCGTCGTTGCAGTCGGCGGGGATGCCGGCGACTTTCTTGATGTCGAGGAGGCGTTCCTCGGCTTCTTCCGGGCTGTCTGAGGTCTTTGCGAGGACCTTCTTGGCCAAGCCGAGCTGGCCCTGCATGACGAGCCACCGGGGCGACTCCGGCATGGCAAGGACGCCGACGCCGAGGAAGACGGAGGGGACGGCGCCGACGCCGAGCATGAGGCGCCACGAGAGGTGCTCCGGGAGCTTGGAGAAGGCGAAGTTGGAGACGTAGCCGAGGAGGATGCCGGAGTTGATGAAGACCTCCGCGAAGGAGGTGAGGAAGCCGCGGGAGGAGGCGGGTGCGACCTCGGCCGTGTAGACGGGAGCGATCATGAGGGCGTAGCCGACGCCGACGCCGGCGACGAAGCGGCCGACCATGAGGAAGGCGTAGTTGGGGGCGAGGCCCATCAAGATTGCGCCGACGAAGAAGATGACGGCAGCAAAGACGATGGTGTAGCGGCGGCCGATCCAGTCGGAGGTCCTGCCGGCGGCGAGGGAGCCGACGAGGGAGTAGAGGTTGAGGATTCCGAGGAGTATCTCTATCTGAGTGTCATTCACGTGGAGGTCGTCCTGGATGAATATTGCAGCGCCACTCATCACGCCGATGTCTGTGATATATCATCCATTATTTTTATGAAATATTTCTAAAATAATTATTTCTAACATTTAATAAAATTATAAAAGAAAACAAAAATAACCAAAATAATTCATGAACAGCAGGAGATAAGTTAATTTAGACTTAGCATATCACAAATAATAATAGTAAATAGATAGCTGAACTCAAACAAATTTTAAAGCTAGGCTAATAAATCAAGCATGAATATTAAAAATTTTAAATTTTTTTTAACTCATCTTAAATCTTACAAGAACCCAGCTTGAATAGCTGAAGTTGATATTGGCTCGAACCTGAACCGGCCTTGAGCAGCTTTTTTATATAATAAGCCAAGCCTAACTGAAAGATTTTATGAACTATTGAAATATTTTTATTTCTAAAAATAATAATTCATGAACTACTTTAAGAAAATTATCCTAAAAAAACTTATTTAAGAAAATATTCTAGTAAAGCTACCAGGGGAGGAGAAATACTTTCTTTTGAGCGTTATAAAAGTTTTTGATTTTTCTTTAATTGTTCTTTCGGAGTTAAAAAAAAAAAAAAAAGAGGAGTCCATGAGACTTACCATAGCCTAAGAGGATGGAGGTCATGGAGGCGAGCATGGCGCAGCCGAAGGCATATTTATTCTTACGGCGCGGCCGTGGGGCGACGGCCTCGGGGAGGGAGTCATGGGGGACCTGAGAAGCCACTTTGGTGGCTTCTGGTTTCTGGCCAGTCATTTCGGATCTCTTTTGTGTATCTCTTGGAAGAAGAAGTCAATGGGGAGCAAGGGAGAGAGGCCTGTAGGGGGCTGGATTGGAGATGAATTAACGGGGCATGGCCTGTAGCGAAGCAGGCGCTTGAGGGGATTAAATAGGCTACAAGCTGGGATTCGTGTGGCAGCTAGAGCAGAAGGTGGGTCCTATCTAGCCATGGTCCATACCCAAAGTTTGAGATTCATGGCTCATATTTGGATCTAGAATTACCATCTGAACTTCCCATTATTTTGAGTTTAGATCTCATATACATAATTGGACAAAAAATACTCAATCCAACCTAGATCACATTAGATCTAATGAAAATATCAAAGAAAAACAAACATTTGTAGCATCTTAAGGTTTAAAAGAGATCTAATCCATTAAGTGGCCAGGTTAAACTAATTTGAGTCGAAAATCTACCGAGATAGAGCTGGGCCCGACCCAGCCAACTTGGTGGAGCCAGCTAGATTTAATTCATACTGTTGGCTTTTTCTCGAGTTAGTCTTTACTGCTGACGGGGGGCTCAGATATCTCAAGTGTTTCTCTAAACCACTGTAACTACAAATAATCCATGACTCGTCCTAGACGAGGTTGAGAGATCTTCTTATCTGATAGAACCTACCAGTAAATAGAGGGATTAAAGAACACATTTTCCTGATTCTTAGTAGATTATATGAAGACTTATCTTGGAGTTCCGTCATACCATTGAATGAAGGGGGTGAGTCAAGTAGAAAATTGAGGGCCACAAGGGTACGTTCGATTCGCTTATTATTTGGCGTCCAGACCTGACGTCAGGCATGGGGTCCCCCTAGCTGCTGCGTGTGAATATTGAAACGTAGCGTGCCTAACTAATAGGCATTCACATGTAACGGAACGGTGTTTAATTGCCTTATTCTATGTCTAACGTCTTTCTTTGCCTGCCAGCTTCCTCCTCCTACATTATTTTGTTGTGAGCTGTGAGTGACAGATGAGCAGCCCTTTGAAAGTCCGTCGTCATAAGAGCCTTGATACAGACAAGTCATAATTAAGCAGCCAATCCAAAGTTCTTCGTTACAAGAGCCGAGATTAGAATTGCATGTTTGAAGTTTTTTTTTTCCCTTTTTTTGCGACGGTAATCTTATTAAAAAAAAACAAAGCCAGTAGAAAGATGTTTTTTCAGATTTTTTTATCAATATAGAGAAATAAATAAGTCTGATCGGACCATATCATAAGTGACTCTGATCCATTTCCATTCTTTGTTCGGATTCTAATGTTGGATTCAGACCCAACCTAATAAAAAATTGGATCAAATCAGGTCGGATCGAGTCCATGACTATAATTTTTAATCCAACCGATCATTTGGATTGAATTGCATCCATGTATAATTCGGTTCCAACCCAAAAAATTCGGATTCGGAATGGGTCCAGATTGATTCCAGTTCGGATCCGGATTTATGCTCTCTGTTCAAACTGCACCCTCTTCTCTAAGCTAATGGTAGAACCCCAAGATAATTAGCTATCCTGTTTGTGCATTTTTGTCTTCCAAATTACAATGGATGCTTCAATTTGGTTTTTAAAGTCGAGGACTTTGTGATTCGTCGAACTCTTCAGAGCCAAGCATTTCAACAATAATGCTTTTGTAGGTTGCATCTCCAAGGCTTGACCTCTCATTTTTTTCATAAGAAGAAAAAAGCCCAACTTAGGAAATAGAAACCATTAACAGATAATTAGAGTGAGCATGCTTCTTTTCCTTCCGAGGATAAATAAAACTAAATAATACTAAATGAGGATAAATAAAACTAAATAATACAATCTCATAGATAGGTTCCTCTAGAAATTGAACACATATTGTCAGAAAGGAAAAAAGATTGGTTTTTTTGCCTAATTAGATGTTTAATTATCTGGTATGCAGACTGATGGTTCTTTGGTAAACTTCACTAAAAATGATAGAGGGCCAAGCATAGCATTGAAAGATGTAATTTACCATCTAAATAATTTGCAAATAATTGAAAATGATATAACATAATGGTCCTTTTTACTATTTATATATAATTAAAGTGACAATTGGATTGAAATGCGAGAGTCAAAAGAACAAGCACAAGGATCACTTAGGACAAAAGCATGACCCACCCTAAAAGGTTGTGAGGGGGAATATATCAAATTCTTTCAAAAAAATTCTTGCACAAATAAAATAAAATGTTGCATTTAAACTTATAGAATATAAAAAGGCATCAGAAAAAATATAATTCGAGTAAAGTCTAATTACATAAACGGTTCATGGGCCCAAATATATTACCGGATTTAGGTCAAATTGGGTCAGATTGTAGGGTTGGAAACTCAAAATTGTGTAAATTTCAAATGGATCAGGTCGAGTCATGTCAGAATTTAGAAAATCCAGACCCGACCTCGAAAATGGAATGGCTCCAATTTTAAAACCCAACTCTGCCCCACTGGTACTTTAAAACTGGTTAGATTGGAGCTAAGCGAGTTAGGCCAGGTCAGGTCGGGTTAGACCCTGAGCCGACCCCATAGGTCTTTTAAAAAAGGTCGGTTTGGGGATAAGCGAGGCAGGTCGGATCGGGTCACGAGTCAATCCAACCCATTTGCAAACTTAACTCTATATAAATAGGCATGATCTACTAACTGTATAGTCAATATGAGACTAAACATACACCCATATAGATCCTCCCATACTTTTTTCATTTAAGTTATAGCATCCTCGTCTGACTAAATATCTAAATCTATTTAAATCTAATCCACCATGATTGACCAATGATCATTTACAATAGATCCGTGTTGCACTATCTCCTAGTCGGCATAGACCATAAATTGGATCTGCTCTAATACTATATGTCACAACCTAGAATCTCACTCAAACAAGCTTCTTGAAATGTATTATTTAGATTTTTTAACCTTATATAATATTTAAGATCTATTCAATATATAGCTGATGTTAGATTAAATATATATTCCACATGGATCCTCGTATCTTTGGACTAAATGACTATACGGTATATCTTCTCTTCATAACCGCTTTAATTAGGATTGTCCAGGAGAGGTGTTATATTATAATTGCCCACTTGTATACAAAAAAATTATATGAAAGCCTGGACTGAATTGTCGTTTACATTCATTCCAAAAAAATTACCGTTTACAGAGAGGAGAGTGTTTATTTTAGCACTGTGGATGGCAGATTGAGAGCTGACACAGTATCAGTGATTTATTATTGATGGGGGGTAATCAAGTCCACCACGCTGTAACCCAAGCTTGATTTAGTTAGACTTGATCGGATTTATCAAGAGACGATATAGAAAATGTCCGTTTCTGACAATTGCTCCAGCTCATTTTTTTATTATTCAGTGCGAAAGGAAGTTGATGCAACATAGGAGAGCAAAGTCTATTTTAGCAGCATGCCGAAGCCGACATAAGGTCAATTATATATGATAGGTACGTTGTTAAATACTTATCGTAGATGGAGATTAACCGAGTCCATGCATAATCATGTGACTCAAACTTGGTTTAATTAGAAAGTTAAAATCAAGACTAACATATTTTGTTTGCTTGATCTGGCATGTAATTAACTGCATTAGTTTCAACCCTAAATGTTTTTATTACAATTCTCAACCAATAACTGTTTGGTTTGATCAAATTGGTTAGCCTACTCTCTTTTTTTTCAGCTATTGAACGACTAACATCATATCGAGGCAGAAAACATTTTTATTCTTAGATGTTGATGTCGTTATGCATGAGTTTCATGTAATTAAGTTACATGGTTATTTGAATCCTACAACAAATTGCTATCAAACAATTAATAGTACATGTAACATTTCGAGCCAAACCATCCCGTGTCGAACAAGTCATATGGTGCTATTGAAAAAATTGCACCCAATCTACCAAAAAAATGCACCCAACATGGTTCTCACCTTCACATCCATCCTATAATACATACTCATATTGTAATTGTGTATTCTCGGATCCTGCTAGTCGATAGCTTACATGCTGATACCTTGAGCTGTGGCTGGTAAAACGTGCAAGAACAAGTAAAGGTTGGGTCTCTTGGAGTTACACAAGTTGCCCTTTTTTTTTTTTTCCTCTTTTTGAAGAAAGACTACATGTTATACTTCTCACCGACGTCGACCTAGCTTATTATTAATTAATTGAAGGTGTGGGAGAAAGGATGTTTCAAGCTTTCAACATATGGTTGTAGTCCAAGGTGCTAGCGATCACAAGTCAATTCTGGAGTTATTGTTGTAGGAATTCTTTGGTTCTTCTTTTCCCAAGAGTCAAGAACATGTAGTGTCTGGTGGTCCATTATTGGAGATATCTGGTTGACGAACAGCCGACGACTGACAGGCTCTGGTCTGGCCAGCCGATGGACTAAATTGAAATAGAACTCAAGCAGTGATAAGGGGCATGAGTCTCTCTCTAGAATTTCTATATCCTTAAATGTTATAAGTATCCACCCCAAGGAGCACCCGTTTGTACACCCTCAAATCTTAAGACGTTTCAAGGAGGCGTTGAATGAATTCCTTGTGTTGGGTGGAGAGAAGGAGGTGGTGGATAGAATGCACGGTTGACTACTATGGGGGAGGAAATCAACTAGGTATTGTCTTCTTCTGGTCCCTTCCAACCATTAAAGTACGTGCTTATTACTAGGAGTGTCCACCAGAGCAATGCTAAACTCAAGGAATCTGATCGATCTCTCCTAAAACCTCCTTGAGATGTGTTCAACTCATGATTTCGATAAAGTTTATATTTTGGCGCTGGATTAACAACTAACCTAGTGCTAAAAAGAGGAATGTACACCTTTTCCTCATGAGTTTTTGGAGCCTTTGTTTTTATCCTATATGGATGATTAGATCTGTAAAGATCATGATTGGAAATTATTTGATCATCTTTCTCAGATAAGAGATTGAAAGATTTCATTAAAATTGTTCTTTGTAATGTAAAAGCAAGTGCTTCATATCATTGCTATTTGACTCATTTTTATATTAATAATTATCATGCAACATAAGGAATTAGAGTTAACACCTTGAAAACATCTGCCTACATGGCACCCACTAATCAAGTATGTAGACCTTCACCTCCAAATACGGTTACATGGATGCTAATACGGAACTATTTATAGCAATTGTTGTGATTATTTGTTATTGGCTAGTGACAAATGAATTTATTTTAAGATGGCTCCTTTTAATTAAGCAGCAAATGATGTGGATCTAACTGGAAAATTAAATTTAGCCATGCCATGGGCACCAAAAAGCATCCTACTGCTGATGTGTAGTATGTTGTGTATCTCTAGAAGGTGTTGTGATGGGCGGGGACATGCGCAAAGAATATTATAACAAATGCATGTAGCGGGGAAAAACCCATCATGTAAACTATGCTTGAACAAAGATTTCGTTTAAATAGGTCTCAAGTTATACCAACCAACACGACATGTGAATTTTTGAGAGTATAAGGTTTGCCTCCATGAGAGTGTTATTTTCAAAAATGCTTATACGGCCAGGTGGATAATTATTTTATATTTGATCTTTGACACTGCTTACAAGCATGCACAAAGCAAATCTAAACACGCATAAAGGAACTAACTGTTAAAATGCTTACTGCGAATGAGCTCAACATAAAATCGCAGCCAAATAAAGACATAGCTCTATGTCCTCCAGTTTTTATCACTACTGAGGCCACATGAGAGAGAGAGAGAGAGAGAGAGAGAGAGAGAGAGACTGAGTTGGTGAGAGGCCCATTAGCAATTTCATTCTTATTAGGGATCAGGCCACCTTGCACAGTCTCATCTTCAAGGTCATCAAGCAAGGACCATATGTTGTTGGGTTCATGAATCATCCGCCTGTCATAACATTACACATCATCATATCTTAACATAACATTAATTATGCTATATTAAGATGACCGGCTTGCAGACATTTTTCTCTACTCCATTGACTCCTTGCCTCAAGCTCTTCATCCAAGTTGATCTTTTGTCTCCTTAATTCTGCTTCATTGTCTCAAGTACTACATCTTGAGCTCCATCATTTCAATTTTATACTCGAGCACATTTCCCATTCTTAATCACATCCTTAGGTCATGTTACAAGCTACATTCATAATGACTTTTAGAAGAATTGTTTTGGTCAGTATTGGTTGAATACTATCATTTGATGGAGCTTCTAAACACCCATTAGTCTAGCTTCTGCATGTGATAAACCTAAGTAGAGATGGACTTTTTTGAACTTGCTTACTGTGAAGTCTTGCTATTGATTAATCAATTTTTGGCGGAAAACTGGAGAGTATGGTCCAATGCCATGGAAAATCAAAATTCCTAAGGAAGTAAGGATATTCGCATGGATGGCTTTTAAAGGGAAAATTTTAACAGTAGATAAGTTAAGAAGATCATGGCCTCATCCATCTTAGTGTGTTCTCTGTCAGGAGGAAAAGGAGCCTGCATTTCATCTTTTTTTTCTTTTTTTATCATGTTGGTATGCTAAATAGTTGTTGGAATATTTCAAAGGCACGGTTAATTAATTGTAAAGGAAGAGCCTCATCTGTGGTTTCCTTTTAGTGTACTAGTTATACCACACATGTGGCTACAAATGGCTGATAAAAAAATTCGAATATGCATAATTTAAATAAAACTTAAATTTAAGATATCTATAAATAATCAAATCATAACTAACTAAAATCTAATGCATTATATCTTATTTTAGGTTCTTATGCATGTCTCTTTCTCCTCCCTTGAAAATTTTTAGAGTCCATATATGCTAATATACTTCTTTTAGAAGTTCTAGAGTCCCTTGTATGGAAATCTAGCAAATTTTAAACCTTTTAGTAAGTGTTATTTTTTAAATCAAAAATTAAAAATTGTGCCACTTTTATATAGTTTGAGGATCAAAGGATTTCTAGGAGAGAACAGATCAGGGCAAAATTTGATTGGGTTGGGATATCCTATTTGCTATGGTGTGGTGAAAAATTTAGAAAGAAAGAAACTTTAGGATCTTTAAGTTTGAAGGAAAGTCTTACTAGTTATTAGCCAAAGTGGTGATTGCAATTTGGTTGAATGATTTTCAGTTGTAGACTATAAATTTCAAAAGAATATCTGAAGCTCTTAATTTTGCTTTGGTATGGTGCTCAAAAATGGATCCTTTCTTAGGTTCTCCATCTTTTTCTCACAAAAAAAAGTTGATACACATTATAAGACTCAAAAATTTATCAATCCTCCTCTTCAAGAAAGACTATACCAAATAATTGAGAAAAGTCCAAGTTATAAATCAACTAACTTGGATTGATAAGATACAAAGTGTTGTGGGGCATGTTTGATAAGTCATCACAAATCTCTGGTTTTTTTTATAATTAGCAAGGGTGGGAGCCAGGCCCAACACTAGAAAAAGGACAAATTTGAGTTTTTTGTGTGACATAAAAGGCTTTACCACCACAGGTAATTAATTGGCACCATCAATTGTCCATACTCACTTTGATTTTCTTTTTTGTTTTTTGGCTGAGATATGATGGCTTGAGTCACCAGCAATCTGGTTGGGACCAAAAATTTAAAAGGCATAGCTATAAATTAATTGGTTGCGTGTTGTACGATTCACACATCAATGTTGAATGGGACTCCAAGCAAAAGCAATGTAAATGAGACGGGAACGCATGAAATTTGAAAATGGAGACGGAGAGAAGAGATCGCCAGTACATCACTATCAAAAGATCATCTTCCAATCGCTTCTACTTAGCCCGTTTTGATGGAAAAAGGCAAGTCAGGCCAACTTTGATGTTATTTATGCTCTGTTCAATCATATTAGCTGGCTTGTGAGCCATGTAGGCATACCAAGTTTGAAGCCAGGTCTGAGCTCTATTCCTTCTGGCAAAAGTTGGCTAAAAAATTGTAACTTGATGGACTTGCCTGAATCTAAGCTGAGCTATTCATGTACTGGCTCCATTCCAGAGTTACAACCTTAATTATAGATTGATTTCTGACCCTCCCATCTAAATTACACCATTTCTGCAAAGCTATTAGATAACAAGAAGAGAGATACTAGTTCTACATGCACCTTTAGGCACATTTGCATGAGCTACACATGCCTTACATTCTTGGTGGAGAAGGATGTGATCTAGTTTTTAGGGTAAAGAGAAAGATGTGATTTATATTACATGTAATGGTTTTTGCCTACATTATTTTATGCATGGAAACCAATATGAGGATCACGGATATTTAAGAATCCTACTAAAACAGCTGGCTGAATTCTCAACCGAGACAGCAACAGATTTGTCTGCCATAAAAAAACAAAAAAATGAATGAATGAAAGGACCCAAAAGATGTCGTATATATGCACTGTGAATCTTCATCTGACCATTTCAATACTAAGCAAGTTCAGAACAACTCATGTTTGTCTCTTGCACCAAACTCTTAATTATATTACGTGTTGAAAGGTCAGTCCTTGCCATAATGCCATCCAAGCATATAAATGCTAAAATTAAACAGTTTCCTTGTAGTGACAGATATAGTATCAAAAGCATAGATATAATATCAAAAACCTATATTGTAATTCGTAGCCCAACTTGGTTGCAGTCAATGATTACATGTACAATGCCAGACTAATGTTTTGATCTTTTCTGCAAGGAATCGGGTCTTCTCTTTCTTTGTTTGCAAGCAACGAACAAATCAGATCATAGTAGTTTGTATTTCCAATGCCTATCTTAAGCAAAACAAAAGACATCATTAGGTGAGTTTATATTCAAGTGAGCCCCAAACTAACAAACTAGGCCTTCAATTAAAACCCTAATTATGATGTTGCTTGCAAGTTTTAGTATTACAAGTCATTCTAGAGAATGGATGGATGATAAAGAGGTCATTATATGTGTGACCTTCAGTTTGAACGCTGCCTTCAAAGATTAGTTTGTCAAGAATCGCCTTCCAACAAATAATGTCTTGATTTTTTTTTTTTGGTAAGCTACCTACCTTGGACTATTGCAAGGACATGGTGTTACAATTTCAAGCACTATGTGCAGCCCAAATAGCTTAATTTGCAAGCCCTCCACAGGGTCCCTTCCATATGCATTATGTGAAAACACCTCGATATATGCAACTTCCATAGTTTATGACTTTTAGACCTCAAAAGGGTTTGAATCCATTAATTTCTCAAAATAGAGAGGATTACTTCGCTAAGCACCAGTTGCTTGCTCTGTTGTGCTGCTACTTGAGTATGTAATTAACTTCTCTCTAATTCCTTTTCAGAAGTTCCTTGAGGCAAAGATGGTACTCACATCTAATGATTTCAAACTCATACAACGCGTAGGTATGATAAGCACCAAACGATGAGAGTACTAATTTCAAAACATATTTTGAATATAGAACAACTGTTAACATATTTTTCCTTCAAAGATGAGCTCTTTTTTTTCCATCAGTTGGTCGTTTGTGTTTCAATGATTGGCCAATTGCATGCTTGGGAACTTGAATGAAGCTTTCGCTATATTTAAAAAGCTCAAACATGGTATGGACCTATGTATAAAATCAAACATTAATATTTATATAATCCCAGATTTCGAACTGAGATATTTAATATCTGTATGTAATTCCAATCCATAAAAAGAATGGAGAGAGAAAATCTTCTTTCAGAGAAGAAGGAAAAAAAAAGAGTAAACTTGTTACTATCTTCCTTTGTCCTGCAAACCTGTCATGTCAGTTCACTTTAGGTGGATGTGTTGGTTTCAAAGAGCCCTAGTTGACTCTACTTCTTCCTTATCTTTGAAAACCAGCTCTTCTTTCGAACTAGCTTTCCTTTATCTTTGGAAATTATGTGATCCCGTGCAGTATTGCCATGGTTAGCATGCTTACTATTCTAATAATTTGTATCTTTTACTATTCTGCAACGTCCATCCCTCTCAGCAACAGTTACCTCTATTTAAAAACGTACCATATAAATAAGACAAGGCAATTCATTTATAACTATCCAATTCCAACTCTTACAAGAAATAATAAATAGCAACTACTCTTAAAGAAATACGAATGTGAAAAGGTAGCAATAATACAAATGATTCCTAGCTAACTCCAAAAGCAAAGAAATAAAAATCTAGTAAATGAAAAGCCAACTATCTTTCCCTTTGGTAGATGAAAGCGAACTACATTGGAGACTACCAAACAACTTGTCGAAGATGCTTAAATATCCTATGTTTGTTTGTCAAAAATCAGTTTAATCTTCTTGCCATCCACATCAATAATAATACAGATGTAAGAGAACCCATTGACTCAAGAAGAGTGATTACTTCCAAACTTTCTCCGAATATATTATGTTCTAATAGGATAAGTATTTTGACAACTCGGAGCCTGACCTTCACCACTTTGTACTCCAATATTTCAACGCCGTGGGGGTTGGGGCATTGGAATTTAGTGACCATCCTGATCCCGGGGTCCGGACTCTTCTCATGGACCACGAGGAGCAGCAAAGAAAGTCTTTCGCCAATGCGCAAGGAGGAAGCATGTGGATTTGGGCCTCTCGGACAAAATTATTAAAGCTTTTTGTCAGGCATTTGGCAACTTCAAAAGTTCATAGATTCCTTTGGCCAGTCAGAAATGATGGGCTGCTTACGTTGGTCTTCTCCGGGGATATGGAGCTATCATTGCCCCTTTCTGACTCAATAATTGTTTCAATCTTTTCCTTTAATCACAATATTTTATTCTAGTTTCCCTCATATTTTATTCTTAGAAAAACTTTCTCTAATATTTTAAAATGCAACTTTTTTGTTTAATACAAGCAAGGAAAAGCACTGAAAGATACTGCTTAATTTTTTTTTTCCTTGCACGTGGTTATCCTTTGATTTTTGACTTCAAAGTTGGGATTCTTCACACTATTGCAAGAAACCACCAAAGTTGAAAAGGATCCGACTTTATCCAACGTTAGCCCTTTTTTCTCTTTTCACAATTAATTTGACTAAGAATATGTTTGAATAGCCATAAAATCATGATGTATTTGGATATGCTAGAAAATTATGATATTTTAGATTTTTTTAATTATTAATCTTGTTTTTTTGTTAATGTGGATAGTTGGATTGTGCACTGAAATTTCAAAATGATTCTAAAATGAAAAAATTAAAAAATTTATTTAAAGTAAAACTTTTCAAGTTCATATTTTTCTCTCCTAATTATCTTCAATTATTTTCACTTTAAAATATCTTTGGAAGATCCCAAATTTTAAAATTCAAAAAATTTAAATTTATGAAAATATTGAGTTTTAACGCTAGAGCCTCCAAATGTAGCTTAAATATGGACATCTTTATGTATATGCATATGAGATATGATTATGTTACAATTACCATATATGGATGCAAATACATATATTACCATAGTGTAAAGTTTTCTTTTTAATCTAAAAGATGACTTATAGAGTTTATTTGGCTAATATAGCAATAGATTCAGAGGAGATTCGAGTTTGGACCAATGATTATTTTCCTGTGGACCGTGCCTATCACATTGCTTATACTTGAATAAAATCACTATCCTTTCCTAAAATAAAAAAAAAATCTGAAAAATGCATTTTGGTTTTATTTTTGGCCATATGATTGTTTAGTTTAGACTCTAAAACAACCTTGCACCACTCAAGAATTTGAGAAGAATCTCAAAAGAAATCATTATTGCTTTGATGATCAAAAAAGTACATTAGAGAAATATTTATAAGTTCTAGAGCTCTTATAACAAAGAAAACTCAAAGGGTCCTCCAAAATGTAATTAAAGCTTAAAATTTAAAGCCCTAAAACTTTCTCACAAAATTATCTCGACAAGATTGGTTTCTAGAAGCAAGTTTCATTCCCACAATAAAAAGACAATCATCGAAGGCTTCAGATAATAACTAGTTTACCATTGAATGAATTTTGATGGTTGCATCTTCACTCTCTCAACTTGGAGGCTACTTCAATAAAATTGAATGCCTCCGACTAATAATCTTGGATAGTCTTGATTTTTGAGTCTCGGCCAGGGTCCACTGGTGTTGTTCTAGATGAATTTCTTCAATTGGTGATCTAGGTTTGTCGAATTCTTCTAATGTTTAGTTGGGAACTATCGGATGCATAGTTCCATAGTATGATAGTTGAATGTCATCATGGAATCATCTTGGGCATGACTAGGTCTATAACACTACAGTAAAAGCTTGAAAAGCTGACGCTTAAATGCTGACGCTAGGGGAAAGCGTCGGCATTTTATACTCCTGCGCCAAACTTTTCCGACGCTCTTGAGGAGGGTGGGTAATTTAAAGTAGTGGACAACGCTTAAAAGCGTCATTGTAGACCTAAAGTCAAACGACGCTTTAAAACGTCGTTATTTTTGGCCTAGGACGACGCGTACAAGCGTGGTTAATTGAAACGCTAAAACGACGCTTATAAGCATCGCTGAAGCCCCCTCAAAACCCAACGGCCGACCCCGAGCCCGCATACTTGCCCTAGCTACTCCCGAGCCCCCTCATTCTCCTCTCCGGCGCTGCCCTTGCCTTCGTCTCTGGCGCTGCCTTAGCCCCCATCTTCCTTCTCTCCGGCGCGGACCGTCCGGCTCCTACCTCCTCTCCTCCTCTCTCCTCTCCGGCGTCGACCGACTGACCCCAACGCGCTCCGCCCGAGGTAATTTTCTCCTACTCCTTCCTTTCTCTCCGTCTCGCTTGTTCTCCTATTCTCCTCCTCTTCTTCGGGTGTTCGTGGGTTTCTTTCCTTCTTTAATTTGTTCTCTTGCCCTCAAGCCTTGATCGCTTCGCCTCCGCCCGAGGATCTTGTCCTCCTCCCTCCTCTCCAGCATCGACCGACCGGCCCCAAGTCCCGATCGATCCAGGCCCACCTCCACCCGAGGATTTTTACCTGCAACATATTATATTTCAGGTTTATAGATATTTTTTATTTTACTGTAGATGCCTTTGATTTCAGCTTCCAGCTTCCATTATTGATTATATATTGTTTTTAATCCATTCCAGCTTCCATTATTGATTTATTTCTCAAACATTATTGATTATGGTGTTGGTACCGAGATTTCAAATGACATGTTTCATTAACATTGTTATCAGTCGGAATGCAAACCTGTTTCACTATACATCATAACTACAACAAATATAACATTGACTGTTAATCTAGCTTATACCATCTAACTTGATCTATTTCAGCCACCAAAGTTAGCTACATTAGCTCGTTTCTCTCTTTTTTTTTTGATACAAGGTAGGAGGATTAGATGGGCAATTCAATAAGGTGATTTCACATGGTATATTGAGCATCACTCAGCGATACAAGTTGGATCAGCAGGGT
>JAOXJJ010000895.1:36004-53998 GCA_025769935.1 Phoenix roebelenii
ATGATGAAGAGAGTAGCCGAAGGAAGCTTATATAGAAGTTTGTTATACATCAATACCCATTTTCTATGGTTAAGCATGAAGGATTTATTGACATAATTAAGTCTTTGTGACCATCTTTTGAGTTAAAGAGTAAAATACACAACAGGAATGAGTGTGAACGGTGACGGAAATTTGCTGATGCTAGAAAGAAGCGCCGTTAAAAAATAAAGTATACAAATTTTGTTGATGCTAGAAAGAAACGTCGTCTTGTTATTGGTTCCCGACAATACTTCTTAGTGTCAGCAAGTTAAAACTCGTTTTCCGACACTTTTTTTAAGTGTCATAAAGTTATGAAGCTTAAAAGCATTGTCGAAAGCCAAAAATAGGACAACGTTAATAAGTGTCATCCAGTTATTGGCTTCCGACGACGCTTTAAATTGTCGACAAGTAAAAATTGATTTTCCACATAATCCGAAAACCTTAGTCTGACCCAGCCTGACCCTTTCCTCTCACCACTACGATCGATCAAACTGATCCTCCTACTCCGCAGCTTCTCCCGACCTCCTCCTTCACCAGCATCCTCCTCCTCCAACTCTACTCCGCATACTCCACTTTGCCGCATACCTCCAACTTCCTCCTCGAACCCCTCCATGGCCTTCACTTACCTCGCAGCCGGCCACCTAGCCCCGACCCATCGCTGCCTCCTAGAAGCTCCTCCCTCGTGGTGCCAGCTGCCAGAAGCTGTCGACGGATTGTCAATGTTAACCTTCCTAGTACACCCCTTCCTCCAATTATTTAGGGTTTTCTCTTACCCTATGCACTATGAGATTTATGCCGCCCCTTTCTATGTGAGTTCTAAAAATTGATACAAACTTAAAGTATTTTTTTACTGTTTCATCCGTATAAGAAGAATCTTCTATTATAGAAGAACCAGACTTCTCGTCTTTATCTATATCTATAGAACTAATGGCTGAAATTTGTCATTCGGCAGGAAGTTTAAAGCCATCACCTTGTGATCCTCTTTTTGCACAGGCAAGCATATCCAAACCTGTTTGTTGTGGTTCAAATTTGGCTCGAGGGTGACCACACCAGAGGAGTCGGGAGAGCTGCTGGAGCGCGGAGGAAGACAAAAGGGAACCACCTCCCACGACCGATAGTGTACCTGAATAAAGCCTCACCAATATTTTCGGTGAGGGCCCTCCGACGATCAAGTTAGAGTGGAGCTTAGTAGGTTCATCCAAAAGTCCCCTCGATATTACCTGTCGAAGGTTTTTATAGTCCCGGTAGGGGTACTTAGGTAGCGGAGATATGGCCCGTTCCCATCACGAGGGAGAGTGGCGCGCGGCTAGAGCTTGCTTGTGGTGCATGATGAAGTCCGTTCTTGGGAACGATAAGACATTGACAGTCGTAGCAAGGTATGGCCGAAGTAGCGTGGTGCTATCCTTGGACTGTCGTGGGCCAGCTAGCAAAGCATGGCCTAGCGGCGTTGGAATGTACAGCCACATAGGAGGGTGTGGGCACGCACATGGGTATGGCCATTGGCAAGGTCGAACTCGTTGAGAAGTCGCATCATGTATTTGGCGAGATCGGCTTGATGGGTGCCGAGGTGTGCCTAACGAAGCGCCCCGAGCTCAGAGGTCGGGGCGTGTAATTGAAGAGGGCACCCCGAGCTTTGCCGAGGCATGTCGGCAAGCAAGGAGGGTGTCCCGAGCTGGGCCGGGGCGCATCGGCAAGCAAGGAGGGTGCCCCGAGCTTGGCCAGGGTGCGTCGGTGAGTATCCGAGGTTGGTGGAGCTTTCAACGAAGTCCGAGATCATGCTGATCCTGGGCCGAACCGAGGGCACGTCTGGTCGGCATTGATGCCTGTTGGGCCAAAATTGGGTGGCCCTTTGTTATGGGCTGGACGATCCATTTCACCCCCCATCACTGTTTACATTATAGTATCTGCATTATAACAGTTCTAAAGCATGGATAAGCATGCTTGATGAATCACAGCCTACTATATTTGTGCATACATTTGTCTGCGCATGTGTATTTGCATGTATCAGCTATTATACACACATATACAATACATATGTGTGTGAGAGTAGGATAGATTATCAGACTCAGCAAATACTGCTGGAATATGATGCTTCAGAGTGTAAGCCAGAGTCAAAAAGCAAAAGCAAAGTGCAGCTAGCAAAAGCAAAGCTCATTAATTAAGCATAACCAAATTGATGGAATCAGGTCCATGATATGGAACTGCTAATTTAATTCATAAACTATATAGGAATCTCAAAGTTCACATTGGCTTTAACTCTTATCTAGACTGACCTGCTAGCTTTATTAAAAAATCATAGAACCTAAGGACTTCAGAAAATAAGTTTGTTGTACGACTATAACTCTCTATACATGACCAATCTATAGAAAACTAACAAGATCAAAATATAACCTAGTTTAGACTTGCAATTTGCCATGGACATTGGAGGAATTGTATTTTTATAGACTATCCCAGATGTGTCGATAATTAACTATAAGTTAAAATTTCTGTTTGATTTTATTTATCATCTGTCCATTAGCCCTTTTTGGTCTTATAACACAATAATTTCTAAAGTGCATACCCAATGCAACTTCTTCAAAATAAGGAGTTCAAAACATATACATAGGAGAAAAGCTTCAGATTTGATGCAATGTAAGAAATGTCAAAAGGCATGCCCAAAATTTGTACTCTCATAGAATGTATGAGTTAAAATTTGTACTCTAATAGAATGTGTACAATGAAGAAAGACTTATTTTGTACTCTAATAGAATGTGTTCAAATTTATAATATTAAATATTTAATTTTGTTTATTTTTTTAGATAAGTTACAGTTTAATTAGTATTCTAATAGAATGAACAAAAGTTGAATAAATAAATCGAGATCCAGCAAAGAATTTTTGGATAGAGTTCAGAATTTTATTAAATTTGCCATTGAGAAAATTAATATAAATGAAAAGTTTTTCTATCCATGTGAAAAATATGTTAATTTTTCTTCTCTAGCTCCAAAAATTGTTGAAGAACAATTGGTGTAGAATGATTTTCTAAAGGATTATATTTAGTGGGTAATTCATAGAAAGTCCATATTGCCATCTCCATATAATTAACCGTCCTATATAGAACACATATCTAGTTTTAGATTCAGTAACATGCAAAAGAATTTTGTAGGAGAAAATGATATTAGGGGCTTACTTAGAGATACTTTTGGACATGGTATTAAAAATTTAGGTGATTCCACTAGAGGACAAGAAGCAGCTGAAATGGTTGATAAGCATGTTGAGAAACCTATGCATTCATCTAATGATGAGATAGCTTGGTATGATTACTTGGTGAAAGATTGTGATTAAGAATTATATCCAGATTGTAAGAATTTTTTGAACTTTTTTTTCTTATACATTTATTCTATTTAAAATATTTGAATGGATGGTCTGGCAAGTTTTTTACTATGCTGCTTTAATTATTAAAGTATGCATTTTCGAAAGGTGTTACTGCGCTATTATCTTCTTATGAAGCCAAGAAACTAGTAAAAGAATTGGATCTTGGATATGAGCAAATTCATAATTGTTCGAATGATTATATTTTATACCATGCTGAAAATGTTGACCAAGAGTCATGCCATACGTATGGATCTTCACAATAAAAAAATATAAGGAAGATGAGAATGATTTGTTGAATGAAGAGGATGCTACATGGACTAAAAAAAAAATCGACCAAAATCCTACGGTATATTTCTCTCATACTTAAATTGAAAACGATGTATGTATTATCGAAGACAACTTTATCGATGAGATGGCATAACAATAGTCATACAAAAGATGGAATGTTAAGACACCTAGTAGATATTTTAGCATAGAAAATATTTGATGATAGGAATTACGCTTTTGCTTCTAATGTTCGGAGTGTTAGGCTAGGTTTAGCTACTGATGGATTCAATCCATTTTGAACAGTAAGTTCTACATACAACACTTGGCCGATTGTTTTGATTCCTTATAATTTGCCACCATAGATGTGTATGAAATAGTCTTCACTTATTTTATCAATGGTTATTCCAGGTGATAAAGATCCAAGTATTGATATTGATGTATTTCTACAGCCTTTAATAAATAAATTGAAATAGTTATGGAAGGGTATAGATGCATTTGATACTTTCACTAGCTAAACATTCAAATTACAAATAGCTATTATCTAGACTATCAATGATTTTTCTGCATATGCTAATTTATCTAGTTGGAGCACTAAGGGGTGTATTGCATGTCCTTCTTATTAAGATTCAACTCATTCGTATTAGTTAAAATATGGAGGGATTCAATCCCTCTAGAGAGCCAAAACTAGGTGCTAAAGTTCCTCAACTGCAAATGAAAAGAATTTAAGGAGAAATTGACGATACACTATAAGGAAGAGGGTATGACAAAGGAGGAGGTTGCTCGTAATTATTCTTCTAATGTATATCCTCATTAGATGAGGGATCTTGTCACTATTGATTTTTCGAGTGATGACAGATTTTGTATACTCTCTCAATATCTTAAATTTTATTTATTATTAATATATAGTGCAAATATATATATCAAATATATTATATTGTTTTCTTCTTTAGGCAGTCATATTCTGATATTGGTAAAGTTGTACGAGCATCTAAGGCAGTTTTTTATACATTTGGCTCCAAAAGTTATGCGAGGCATAGAGATGAACTCGTATGTTTCTTTGAAACTCTTTGTCATATTTCAAACTCCTTGTTAGATTTATTTATTTTATATTGCAACACTCCAAGAGTTATGCCAGGTGTAGAAATAAATTCGTATATTTCTTTAAAACTCTTTGTTATATTTCAAACTTCTTATTAGATTTATTTGTTTTATATTGAAACACTTATGCTTCTTAATGAAACTATATATCATGTATCGTGTACCATATATCATGATACTTATAAGTCTTATTAAAACTCTTTGACTTCTTTACTTCAAATTAAAACTATAATCTTTAGATTGAACTATGTATCATGTATTATATATCATATAAATGGATCATGAACCGTGTATCTTCTATCATATATCACATATCATGGATGATATGTCATATAACATATACTTTTGTTGTAGATAGAGGAACATGGGAGCGAGCCTGGTGAGGTGTAGATCTACAGGAAGACTTATACCCACCGAGATGATATTTTTGTCTAGGAGGAGTTGAGAGAGATAGTCGTATGTATTGATAATCAATTTGTGCAACAATTTATAGTTTTATTTTTTCAAACATTAATATGTGACTTTTTTTTTAAATATAGGAGAGGTTTACATCTCTTATTGCAGAGCGTGTCGGCGAGACATCATCATTTAGGAAGGCTAGTCGTGTCGAAGTTAGGTATTCATCGAATTGATGGGATTGGAGCATTATGGTCGAGTGAGGGGTTATAGAATTGAAGTTATCTCCACTCAATTGTCTACAAGGAGCATATATATCCAAAATGCTAGACATAATGATAGCATTACAGAAGTTCGTAGGCTAGAGGCAGTTGTGGAGGAGATGAGTCACAACCATCAAATGGAGATACAATCTTTGAGGGCTCAACTTGACCAGATTACATTCTTGTTGCATAAGTTTGTCCCTTCTCAAGTAAATAACTACATCTATTTGAATATTTTATGTAATTATCATATATATTTTTGTATGAGCTTAATGATTTATAATACTTTATGATTTTCGTATTCTCAACTTATAAAGTTTCTATCATTTTCTTATAGGTTCCTGATACTTTTACCAGTCGTAGAGATGATGATGATGATGATGCTGTGGACCCCTAACAACCCTTAGACTTGTTTTCAGAGTTTTAGGTGTATATTTTTATATTTTTCGAGGCACATTGAGTTGTAATGGAATAAGAATCATGTTTGATAATGTAAATGTAACCATATTTGACAATATAAATATTTGCTTCTTTTATATATGATACATGTGTTATTATATAACTTTTGTTATATATGTATTTGGTGTATATATTTGTATACAGAATTTTCAAATTTTTTAAATAATTATTTTTTAAACAATAATTTACACTTACGATGCTATAAAGTGCTACCAAATATTAAACTTAATGACACTTTAAAGAATTGTTAAAATATAAACAAACGACGCGAATAAGTATCGTCGGTTGAATATTAGCGATGCTAATTTGCGTCATTTATTAGCGACACAAATATGCATCATTAATATAAGACGCTTTATTGGTGACACTTTTTAAAAGCGTCGACAATTGGCGACGCTATTTAAAAACGTTGGCAATTAGCGATGCTTTTTAAAAACATCAGCAATTAGCGATGCTTTTTAAAAGCGTTGTTCGTTATAACTAACAACGCTAACCAAAAGCACCGTAAAATTCTTTTTCTATGGCTGCATTCTTGATGCTTTTGCACCACTTTAGAAGCATTAAGAAGTCTCACACACAGCACTTTTTCGTATCAGCAAATGCATTAAAAAGTATTGGCAATGCCAGATGTTCCTGTAGTGACTCTTAGAAAGGGGATTACAGAGACCTATTTAGAGAGACAAAAATGTGTGATATGTTTGGTCTGCTTTCTTGATGGATAAATGCAATTATGGATTTATGAACTTCTAAAGAAAATAAATCTTATTTCTATGCGACAGCATATTTTATTGATGATGATTAAAAAATTAAAAAGAGAATAATTAATTTCATGCATATGGGAGGAAGACATACATGAGTTAATTTATGCAACATATTTATCAAAAATATGATTGATTACAACATATATTGCACATTATTTGTATTGCATTGGACAATGATTGTGCTAATAATGTTTATCTTAAAGAAATAATGGAAAGACTACAAGGAACACTTGTATGTAATGGCCAATTTTTTCATGTAAGATGTCTTATACACATTATTAATTTAGTTGTGCAAGATGGAATGAAAAAAAATTGATGTGGCAATTGAAAATATCTGAAAAATGGTGAAGATCGTTAGAAGCTCTCTACTACAATTAGAGGAGTTTGAGAAGAGGGATAGCGAATATAATATGAAGACATGTAGAGTTTTGTCACTTGATATCCCTAATACGGTGGAAATTTACATATATGATGCTTAGGGATGCTTGCTATTATAAGGAGGCCTTCAAGAGATTGCAATATTTTGATCCTTATAAATTTGATATATGTCAAATAAATTATCAATGGAAAGGGATAAAAGTATTTTGTCGAGCTTTGAAAAATTTTTATAACATCATGGACTTTCTTTCAGGCATAACATATCCAACTGTAAATCTTTTTTTCAAGAATTTTGTAAAATCCATTTGTAAATTGTTTATGGTGCACAAATCCTAAAGATTTACTTTTTCTCTCTATGGCATTATCTATGAAGAAGAATTTTGAGAAATATTGGCAACAAGCTAATCTTGTATTAGTAGTGTGTTCATTCTTAGATTCTCACTGTAAAATGAAGATGGGAGAATTTTATTATTCACATATTTATTCATTGAAAAGAGAAAAAGAGATAAATAATGTTCATATCATTTTGAAGCTTTATAGTGAGTATAAAAGAAAATTCCCTTTTTCTATTTTAGTTACTCATGATCTTGGTTCATTGAGAGATAACGGATATATTTATGATGAGTCTAATAAGATGGAAGGAAAAAAAAAGATGGTTTGCATAATTATGAAGGAGAGTCCACGGCAATAAGAAGGTAAATAGAATTGGATTATATAAGAGCTTGTATGTCCATGAGTTGAAAATGATGTCTATGATATTTTAGGCTGATGGAAGTCTAATTGGTGCAAAGTATTCTTCCTTAGCTTAGGTTGCAAGAGATATTTTGAAAATTTCAATATCTATGGTAGCATCAGAATCAGCACTTAGCACAGGTTGATGAGTGATAGATGCATTCTGAAGTTCATTAGATCCTGATATTATTGAAGCTATGATTTATCTTTAAATTTTGTTAAGATTTGAGAAAAAAATATTTTTACATAATATTTTTATTACATTTATCTTATTTAAAGTACTTTACTATTTTTTTTATTTTATTTTAGGTCCTATTGCATCTATTATTCATGATCTTGATTCTTTTGCCTTGCTAAATGCTATTCTATCTCTATTGAAGACTCAAAAAATCAACATCAATTCATATATTATGATAACGTAAATAAAAATGATGTGCAGTTTTAAAAAATTACTTTATTGGTTTTGTTTATATATATTCAAACTATTATACTAATATCATCATTAATTTGTATTGCAAGGTGATTAGAGCATGAAAGATTATTGCATGATTGTATTCCATTAAACTGAACTATTCTACTTAATAGTTTATGATTTTTTTAGAGACATTTATGTTTATAGTATGTCTTTGAAGTTTATCTTTGAATGAGATTAACTATGGTGGATGGTGGTTGTATTTTTGATACTATTTATGCATTTAAATTGTTTCTATTATATCATTTATTTTATTGAGATTATCCTACTTATTTGAATCATTTATCATTTAAATCCTTTCTCTTTAAATATTTAATTTTATGGATCTAAAATAATATTATGGTTCTTTTTATAATGATTATGTCGTTATGTTGAAGTCAAAATATAGGAGCTCAAATGAGAAAGTAAATATATATTTATTATTTTTTGACTGATTATTGTTTAGGAATATTTATACCGTCTTGATTGACTTTCTTATTTTCTTATATTTATATTTTCTTATATAATAATTGATTTTCTATTACAAGTATGGATGAGCATAAATTCATATTAACAATAGAGAGGGTTGATGATCATTTGGATTTTCAATTAAGGTACCTATTGTCTCCATTTTTTGATTATATTAGAGTTTTATGATCTACTTTTTGCTTTCAATGGAGCTCCGAATTATGATTATCTCTTTTGCTTATAATATATATTTACTAAAATTACACTTTTTTAATTAAATTTATCCATTATGAATATATCATTATAGTTTTTATTTTTGAATTCTTGTTTTCAATGAAGTTTTTCTTGCTTTTAATGAATGCATGCTGAAATTATAATTTTTTATAGAAAATAATATTTATGATTATACTATTATTGTTAGTTTTTATTATTGAATTATTACATTTAATGAAGTTTTTTTTTTATTATAACATCTTGCTTCAATTAATACATGTTAAAAGTGCACTTTTAAAATCGAATCTTTCCTTTATGAGTATGTTATTATTGCCGATTTTCATCATTGAATTCTGCACAAAATATAATTAATATCGAAACTAGTATTTGATTTATATCCATTTTCGGATTAAAAAAATATGAATATGTTTTATCCAATTTCTATCTGCATTTATTTATAACAAATGTAGATATACTTAATATATGATTCTTATCGGTATCCATTTAGAACAAATATGGATATTAATTTTGATATCCGTTTAACAACTGTATCTATATTTGTTGAAAAATATGGACACAAATATGGATATAGTAATATCCAATTGTTATCCAATCCGTTTTTCAACCTTTGATCAGGTATTCAAGTCTAATTAATCAATGCACTAGGTCTAAGCAATAACAGGTTTGGGTTGGCCAGGCCCAAGATTCAAGGAACTGGCAACCTGAGTTTGGAATAATTTTTTGAGTATAATTTTACCAAACTAGATCGTGCTCAATGCATGACATATTGTTAACTACTTATCATGTCATGAATATTCCTATATCAATGACTTATTCATAAGATTTAATAATAAAAAGTTCCAATTAATTGTGCTTGCATTGTCTGAAGTCTCAACTCCTCGACAGATCTTCAGCTAGCCGAAACTTGGTTCTATATTTTTCTTGAGATTAAAAGCAAAGAAAGAAAAATTTCACTCCAATATTAGATTCTGAAATAAAAAGCTTATCTTGAAATGGAGTATTACAGGACAATTTCAAACAGGCTTAGTTAGTTGGAAGTGCCAATAATGTGGGTTGAGCCTAAGGCCACCGGCGTTATTGCCTAATCCATCTGATGAGCATCCCTAATTCAATGCCGTAGTAGTGGGTTTTTTTATCCACATCTCTACTGGATGCCGTAGTAGTGAGTTAACTAGGCTGCTAGTTGGAATATTTTGTTCAATTACAGGCACAAGCATTGTTAATAAAGATTAAACAGTGGACTTGTCACACCCACATTTAGTATTTTACAATTTGGAAATGCTATCCTCAGTGGTCCTCTTGTGGATGATCCTCTAGGAACTACTACTTCTCAGGAAACCTCAGAAAAGCACCTAATGTCACTCGCAAATCAAACTTGGCCAAAGAGTTAAAACGTTCAGTACTAATCACAATCTCACATGACTGATCAAATAAGACAATAGCATCGATATAATTCACATTGCTTTTTTTTTTTTAAATCCTTCGTCTAGAAGGTACATGCATCAAGTTGCCCATGCCAAGATACGATACTTCAGTCATTAGCCGACCCAACTTACTAACTAATAGAGAAAGCTCTATTTGCTAGTTAACTCGGCTTCTACCTCTCCCATATCAAATCCCTCCCTATTCACTGGCCTACTATAAAGCCACTTTTTGCTGAAAACCTCTTCCATCTCTTCCAAAGGCCTCCCTTTAGTCTCAGGACAAAGGAAGAAGAAGAACATCCATGCCAAGATAGAAATCCCTGCAAACATAAAGAAGGCCCCCCCAATGGTTATAGCCTTGTAGAGTGATATGAAGGTCATCGATATGGTTCCATTCATCACCCTATTTACGGCCACCCCTATGCTGGCCCCCTGGGCTCTCAGCTTCAGGGGGAAGATCTCAGAGCTATAAACCCATGTAATGGGCCCAAGCCCAATAGAGAAGCATGCCACAAATAAGAACACTGTCAGAATGGATAGACTAATGGCCCACACCAACCTCTCCTCTGTGTGCTCCAACATGGTCAGGCCCAACCCTAACCCACTTAGTGACACTATCATTCCCCCCAAGCTAGTCAACAGCAAGGGCCTCCTCCCAACCCTATCCAACAGAAACGTGGCTATCAAGATGAAGAAAGTCTTTGTGAGGCCAACACCCATGGTTGCAACCAGGAGCTTGTTTCTGGTCGTGATCCCTGCCTTCTTGAAGATCCTAGGACTGTACAACACCACTGCTTCGATCCCGGTGGCATGCTCGAAGAAATGAATGCCGATGGCAGCGATCAAGATGCGCTTCACTGGAGGAGTGGGCCTCAGCAACAGCTCCTTCCACACTCCCTCCCCTCGAGTGCTCTTCGTCAGCTTGACAACATCGCCGGTGCAACTCTCATCAACCCCCGCAGCGCCCTTGATCTCCTTTAGCCTTAGCTCTGCCTCTTCCCTCGAGTTCGATACTCGAACTAGCACGTCCCTCGCATCCTTGATGCGGCCTTGCATCACCAACCACCTTGGGGACTCGGGCATCTTCCAAATGCCGAGTGCCAATATAATGGAGGGAATTGCACCGATACAGAGCATCGATCGCCAGCCATATATCAATGGAAGCTTTGCGAAGAAATAGTTTGATACATAACCTAGCAAGATACCAAAGCTGATGCAGATCTCCGGAAGGGAAGTGAGGAATCCCCGTGAGGACGGTGATGAGATCTCGGCAGAGTAGACCGGTGCAATCATCAGTGCATATCCAACTCCGACGCCGGCAATGCACCTACCAGATATAAGTACAGGGAAGGAAGGTGCTAAGCCCATGAGGAGGGAGCCAAGGAAGAAGATGATGGAGGAGAGGACGATGGTGTAGCGTCGACCGATCCAGTCGGAGGCCCTGCCGGCCGTCAACGACCCTAAGAGTGCACAAATGTTCAAAATTCCAGCAAGGACTTCAACTTCACCGTCAGTTATCTTTAAATCTTCTTCGATGAACAGCATGGCGCCACTCATAACCCCGGTGTCTGCGAATTAGGCAATGATACACTCATCACAATTCTAGATCATCCCATTAAGCGTATATAAAATCTTTGATAAAAGTAGAAGAAAAGGATCAAGAGAGCATTTAATAACTCATGAAACTATTTCAAAGATAAGAATATAGTAATATAGATAAAAAAATAAATAAATAAATAAGAAAAGAGAGTGAGGGCCATACCATAACCCAATAAGATGGAGATCATGGAAGCAATGATGGCACAGGCACAAGCATACTTGTTTCTCCTCTCCTTCCTCCTTGGATGATATACTGGGATCTCTTCTTTCTCTCTCACACCAACCTTCGCATGCTCCATGGCTACCTCCATCTCTGCCACCACTCTCTCTCTTAGCAAGTCTAGGGTCTCTTATAGGCCAAGCAATTGCTTTCACACTGGAAAAGATCCCCCACTTTGATCCAGAAAAACCTTTTCCACTCGTGAAGCGGTGGGAAAGCGAGTAATAATGTACGGAAAGTTTCAGGCTTAGCAACGTAAGGTCGGGGCGTGTCCTCCCGGGAGGGCGGTGGCCACAGGAGCCATGCGCAAGATTCGAAATCTTAGGATTGCCGAACAAATCTTGATCGCTATTTATACTAGATTTATCCCATGCGGTACTTATCCGTTAGAACCGCTAAGTATTCAAAGTCAACGGATTGGTAAGCTGTGCCAAACACCCAGTACTGATTCAAGTGCTTGTGGGACCGCTTTGTGGGGTAAGCTCCACCACCATTAATATGGCATGCGGCTTCCGGCAGCATAACAAAAACCGATCGAGTGTCTTGGATCATATAAAGGATTAAAAAAATCTTATTGAGCCAATAGATCAATTCAGCCTAGCTGGTTGATAATTTTAATTTGATTGCTCACTTGTATAGTTATATCTGGGAAACATGGAGTGGAGTTCGGTTAGGCAACTAAAGTTGGGATGAATTGGTTTTTTATTATATAATTAAATTGGGTGACCTGCTCATAGGACTTCATCTACATAAACTCGGGTCGACGTATCCTGACCTAATGTCGATCCAATATAGTTGAGTCAATAATGTTGAATGAATTAAGACTTCAAATGTCCCCACCCTTGCTCCTTCTCCTCTTCACCACCACCTCTACATCCTCAAAGAATTGATCTAACTTGGCTTCCGCTAATGAAAAAGCATGCCACATCAATTGGGTCGTGGATGATGACATAGAGCTGCCCACCATTCCAATGTACAATAGAAATGGAAATAAAATTTTATATGGAGTGCACATTTGTGATATTCATATACGTTTTCGCTCAGATTTAATGAATACAGATGCTGATATAGGTATTATTGGATACTAAGGTATATATACATGTTTTTCTAAGTGAAAATACCTATGGATCTTACACTAGTAACATTTATTTTATTTTAGTCAAAAGGTATATATACATGTTTTTCTAAATGAAAATACCTATGGATCTTATACTAGTAACATTTATTTTATTTTAGTCAAATGTAGATGCAAATCATATATTTACAATATTCACATTTTTTTGTTTTTGACAAAGTTCATATAAATTGGGCATCTAAAACTGCTTTTGACATATAAACAATTTCATCGTGCCATTAACATGTATAAGGTTCTAAATAAAAATATTATATGCATACCCCATAATAACAATGATGATGAAATAATATATGCATTCCCAATGGTGATGATGATCACGACAACAATAATGACGATGATGACAACAACAATCTATAAAAATCATTTTTTAGAATACATAATATAAAATAATCATCCACTAGGAATTAAAAACCTAAATAAAACAGAGAGAGGGGGAACAATATTTGATAAATTAATATCCATATTTCGATTATGATCATTAATATGAATCTTTATCTGGATATCTAAATATCTCTAACTCTATCTAGATCATATACAAAAAATTATCTACATATCAAATCCTGGAAAATAAATTATTAAAATAAGGAAGAAAAAAACTCAATATCTCTGTTCTTATTGATTGCGTATAAAAGAAATGGCCAGCCATATCTATCCAACTCAAGATATAAGAAAGTATCCTCTATCCACTTGCATTCTTGGCATTTCTATGTCTTCTTCTCGAAAGAATGTTAGCAGGAAAAAAGATGCGACCGTTCAAGCATTTATCGAGTCATATACTCGTCATACCTTCCAAGATGGAGAAATTATACTTTACAACACATGCACCACATGATGGAACACCACACTAATCATGCATCTTAGTTTCTGTGGATCCTATGCATCATGTGCTCATCTTGGATGGCCACCCCATACGCCTCATCTTGGTTGGTTCCTGTGGTGCTGCAGGATATAATTTCTTTCCACAAGATGTTTATAATTAGGCTTTAGTGCCAAAACTAAGTGTGCCGTTTTACCAACCATAGTTTTTTTTCCTTATTCTCTCTCTCCCTTGTACATTGTGAAGTTCTCTAGAGCAATGTGCTTAACCTGCGCCATGGGTGCCCGAAACTTGATTCAGTGGTGGCCTTCACAATGATCACAGACTATTTCTAAGTAGTGAGAACGTTGTTTCCTGTAAGAGTTGAGTGGCCTTCACAATGAAGAAAGACTATTTCTAATTAGTGAGAACCTTGTTTCCTGTAAGAGTTGAGATACCAACTCCTTTATATTTAGTGTCCACACTTTCAGCATTGCCTTTTCTCCCACACAAAAGTGCCACAATCCAGGCACTATGGCTGTCATCTGTGTCCCACTCTACTCTGTTCACCAAATTTATATACCTTTTACTTTTTAATGGCTTCATGACATGACCATCCTCAGTTGTCACCTTCCAGGAAGAAGTGAGGCTAGGCATAAAGTTAGGAGAGTGGGCAAGCCCATCCTCAGCCTGCTTTATAAGTGGGAAGAACTGTTACCAGCGAATCTCCCCTGTTTCATGAAAATGCCTCCATGTTGTCAACACTTATACTGCTATCAAACAGGCATCATTCTCTGATGCCACATTTTCTGATCATGAAAATGGACAGTCATCAAATAAGATACAATGAGTCACATCTTCTTGCACGCCATACATAGGCCTTAATTTTAGATGTTAGATAACCGTTTATCTCCACATTCAGATGACATTGCTCTGCAGTGCAAAATACTCACTGCAGAGGATCCTGGCTCAATACCGAATTATAGCTTGAATTAGACTCAAATGTAGTGGATGAATAGGTTAACAAGATATGTAAGTTAACATGTTGTATTGCATTGTTGCTATTCACTAGTATTTGAAGATAAGGAAACATAATTCGTAAGTTTGCAATAACTATACTACCGTCTAATGTTGAATAAAGACCAGGTTATTATTGCACCATGGTCTCCTCTTCGTGGGGATATCACAAGTATTATTGAAAAGGATAAGGGGAAAAGAAAATATAAGCTAGAGCTTGAATTATATTAATTATATTGATAATTAATAAGTTTAGTTACCTGAGAATGAACTCATTAATTATTTTTCCATGTTATCAAGCTAAAATGTAGCACGTTTGTTGCACGTAAGAGACAAATAGGACAAATTAATGGTTGATCCCCCAATTTGATCAAATATTTTTTTGATCAATTCTATTAGTTAATAAATATGTTAATTATTTATTTTTCTTGTATAATAAAAACTCAATTGAAAAGATTTTTTTTTTCAAAATGAGAGCAGTTATACTAGTTTGGAGACGTGTAGACAAATATAAACATATGTAGTAGAGCTCATTTGTTTTTTTTTAATATTAGAATAGATATCGATTGTATAGCAGACTAACACTTGGTGAGTAGAAACTAAAATGCTCTCTCTTTTTGTTAATTATGGTACATGCTGTTTGGTACTTCCACTTGAAACTGGATGCAACCTGTCACTAAAACAGTGATCTTTCCCACACATGAATAGATGAAAAGTTAGTATTAAATAAAGAAAATAGAACATGTTCTTTAGGAGCACCATAGCAAAAACAAAAAAGAGTGAAACATCACAGATGGATGAAATGAGAGCCATCATAGAGGGAAAAACATCACGCATTTCACGAAAACGGACTCTTGTTCATCATTTGATGGATATTATGTTCTTATGCTTACCAACAACCTTTCATATATGCAGCTTATATGCTAATGTGGCCGTGCATGACTAGTAGTGATGCTGCTTGGATTCTCCATCTCTAAAATCTCGTTTGATAGTTCTTCTACCCAACCAGATGACAACATGTATCCATCAAAATCAACAGCTAATAAATCTCAAAATAATTAGCATGATCGATTACAACTTGGCATAATCCCAATGTGCCTAAAAAGGAATATCGTAATCGACCAAATTAAGAGAAAAAAAGTGCCCTATCACGACATATGTGAAAAGAAATATCTTAGCTATCCCAATCAGCGAATAAAAAAAGAGCTCAACTGCACGTCTGCAAAACCTGCTGATGGGGACATCAGCTAGGCCATTTTATGTGCATGTCTATTTTATTATTTTATGTTTGGGCTTATTTGCATTTTAAGGCTTATTTGTGTTATTTGTGGGTTTATTAGGAGTTATTTTTGTGTAAGAAAGTTTTATGTTAATTGTGTTTATTTGGCCCTATATATAGGAGACTATTTCATGATTAGGGTTTAATGAAGAATTCAGAATTTTCTTCCCACGTATCTCCTCCTCTCTTCTTCCCTCTCTTCTCCCTCTTCTCCTCCTCTTTCTCCTTTTCTTCTCATCTTCTTCCTTTCCCCTGGTTTTTACTGATATGTCAGTACAGGCTATTTTCCCCATCGTGGTGCTACATCATCTTGGTATCAGAGCAAAGGCTTTGCCCCTGCTGCCAAAGTTCGATCCGGATCATCAGGGCCTTCATCCTTCTCCTCTTCTCCCGGCTACTTCTTCCAAACCGAGAGCCAACAACAAAAAAAAAATCCCTCGCTCTCTCGGTTCTTCACGCAGAGGAACAGAGAGGAAAACCCCTCGTCCGTTTTCCAGAATCGGGTTTCCCTCTCCTTACTACCGCATCTTGTTTGGAGCCGGACGAGAAGGGAAGAACCCCTGTCCCGCCGTCCCGTGTCTCCACCCACTCCCGAGCGCCCTGGCATCCACCTCTCCGTGCTCCACCTCCCCTGCATCATCACCGGCGGCTGCGTCGTCGTCGACAGAAGACTTACCGGTGGATGGCCGAGCGTCGCCAGATCTTCGAATTTCGATTGGCACACGAGCTCTACGCCGTACCCAGACCTTGGACACCGGAGCGTGTCGACGGGCCACGAGCGGTTCCAGTTGCCGGAAAGAAGAAGAGCATCGCAGCCCTTCTTTCGGCCTTATCACTCGAACCCATCAAGATACCCGCTGGCCATCGCGTACACGTTCAGCCGCCGCCTGTTGCCGCCGACCACGGAGCTGCGTCCGTGAACGCTGGTGCCACCCTGTTCGGCCGTTCCGCCGCTGCCGCCGAAGCGACCGGATCACCTCCCGAATCGATCAGGAGGTTGAAGAAGATCAAGTAACGGGTTAGTCCTAAACCCGTTACCCACAACCCGGTAACCCGGGTCCAACAAGTCAAAAAAAAAGTGCACGTGATTTGCACGTGTTAGACTTAAAGGTTGTCGGAGCGGGTTCCCCAAAAACCCGAACCCGATAACCCGAACCCGTACAGGTTCAAAAAAAAAAACTGTAGGTTCACGTGACCCGCACGTGTCCCAAAAAAAAAAACTTACCTCTGTTCTGCCGAGAGGAAACCCAAGAAGTTTCCACCGCCGCCGCCGTCACCACCACCACCGTCTTCTCCGCCGTCACCACGATCTGCCTCTGCTTGCGCCACCGCTGCTGTTGTCGCTGCGTCGCCGCTGCTACTGGTGCCCCGCCGCCGCCACTGCTGTCACCCCGCCGCCGCTGCTGTCATCGTCGCCTCGCCGTCGCTGCCATCGTCGAGGCCATCGCGGCCCAAGCTGCCGCCCTCTTCTTCCCCGTCTCCGACTTGAACGGCGGGTCGCAGCCGCCGAACTCCACCGCCCTTCGCAGCCGCCCCTCGCACCCCCTCTCCCTTCTGCCGCACCCCGCGCCACCCAAGCGTCACCGCCACCTCTCCTCCCCTTTTGCCTCCGCCGAGCCCCGTCGTCTCCTCGCCGGCACCCCCCCC
>JAOXJJ010000895.1:54098-74577 GCA_025769935.1 Phoenix roebelenii
TATGTATATGTACTGGTTATATATACTTGTTGTTGTTGAGTTTTGAAATGATGAAATGACATTTATTTTGATGCTTTAATTATTTTATTATTATTACTATGTGTGGCTGTTGGGATTCTTACTGGGCTGGAAAAGTTCATACTACACTTACCTTCTTTTTCAGAGGCATTGGATTCGTAGAATCTGTCGGATGGGACAAGAAGTGTGCTCGATCTGGAGTCAGTCTGCTAGATAGATAGAAGTTAATTTATCTTTTGTTTATGAACATTTGAGATTATGTAATAATGAGTACATTTTATTGTTTATTTAGATATGTCGGATTTGTCATTTGAATTAATTAATCAATTATGGATTTATTTGAATTGATGTTTATCTTAGGCCTTGCATGATCTTTAGGGTTCTACTTTAGGGATCATGCGGCCGGTCGCATACCGGGCCCGGGTGATGGGTTCGGGGCATGACACTTTCACATCAATAAATAGAAAAGTGATCATGCTTCCCATCCATCAGAACAACATCCTCTTCCATCTAAATAACACCAAATTAGAGAAAAGAGTTGAAAGCACTAAATGAATGAACTTAAATGCACCCACTAAGCATTTGAGAAGAGAATTTTTGTCCACATAAAAGAGAATTGAGAGAGATTTCTTCAATCAAATTTGCTAATTTTCACGCATTTGAATTTAGCTAGTTCAGGTTCGACCTTATTTCTTCTTCATTATAGTGCACTTCACAGAGAACACAAAACAATTTGTTGTATTTTAGGTGCAGACCACTATCAACTTTTTGCACTTGAGCAGAGCGAATTCTACTCTAAAGAAAGCTTCTCTAATGTGCCTCGAACTGATAATACTAAAACGTAATTTATTTCCAATATTTGCTGAAAGCCATTGATTAAATATTAAATATAAAATAATAAAATACTACAAAAGAGATTTATAATATTTTAAAAGAAAGATTTCCAACAACCACTTCAATTAGCAAAAAATTAAAAAAAGAGTAAAAAAACAACAACCGTCATAACAATCTTAACTACTCTTTGCTAACTTATAACTATGAACACATATGTTGTACCTATAAAAAAAAGACGCATATCTTGTTACAATAATATATTTTATCTATGCTATATTTGTTGCGACAGATAGGAAGAATAACAAAAAAAGAAGAAGAAAAAAAGAACAACGTCATAAAATATTTATATGGTTCAAACTATTAACGTACGTCTACGAGCAAAAATGATACAAAAATTTTACTATAAACAAATGCAAATTATAGAGTATAAGATTTTTTCACAAAGCGCTTGAACATTAGAATATTCAATTGCTCTCTTTTTTTAATACTGTAAGGTGTATATATATAAGGTAAGTCAATTCGAACTCGAACTAATGTTCTACAATGGTATGGGGAGCTCCAACTCCGCACTGCATCTAACTAATTATGTGGTGTAAACAAAATAAGTATGGCTGCTGAAAGGATTTTTTTTTTCTTTAGAACAAAAGTATGACAGTTTTTTTTTTTTCTTATCTTTCTTAAGCTTGTTAGATTTTTTTTTTGATGAAGTAACAAGATTGTTAGATCATTTTAATCAAAAAGAAATTTTTACGGGTCTGTAACGACCCGTCACGGGCGTTAAGTTGGACGCCTAAGATGGGACAACAGAGCCACGCCCGCTTCATACGGGCTCCCCTTCAACAAGGATAAAAGAATCTTTTATAAATCCCCCTTAAAAGAAGAGAACACGACCCAAAATTGCATCCTCCGATCACCCTCACAGAAATCCCCCTATGCGGATTCACATCCATCCGCTAAATTCCACCGGCTAGCAAATCGGACGGTATCTTATCGATCAGCGTAGAAATTCGCATGCGTGCTCTAAAGCGTACTGTACTAGCTCCGGTACGGGATCTCGTGGTTGCCAGGTCTCAATCATAGCCGTCCAATCAAGACGAGATCGGTCGACGCCGTGGGCCCGGTCTCCGTAATAAAAGGAGCACGACCCTGACCATATGATGGAGATCAGACGGAGAGGATCGCGTTGCCACCCACGAGGTACAGGGCGGTGGGTGCTCCGCAGGGACTTGCAGGCTGGAGGGCGAAGAAGACGACATGGGGGAGTCCGCAGAATTGTCGCCTAGCGAGTGGATTATTCACACGTGGCGTGATGACGTGGCCACATCGCCGCGTGGGGCCCGGTCGCACGACAGGGCCTGCCCCGTGATGTTTCAGACCCCTGTTGTGTAGCCCTTGGCTCGAAAGGAGAAGCGGTATTTCGCTGTGGCCGGGTATAACACGGGACACCGTAAAAAAGATCTCGTCGACTGGCGCGTGTTCCAAACTAAGGTACTAATCTACTGCGCTGTGAATCATAGGACGAGTTTCTTATCCTTGTGTTTTCCAAAGCTCAGTTGATCTGCTGATATTTTTTTATTTCATTACTCCTCTCTCTACTTGCACTTTTTGTGCCGTGGATTTTTCCACATAGAAGACGTCAAAGGTACGGCCTCAAACCTCGATAGTTTCAGGTACAGTTCCTTGCCTGGGAAACCGATAAGTCCATGGCTTTGCACATGTGAAACGGCAGGGGAATAGTTAATAAAAGTCATGACCACGTCTAAAATGCTACGTTCAGCAGGTAAAATTGCTTTTTTTTATATACCCTATCTAATTCTATATAAAAGCTTTAAATCATTTTTGAAAAAAAATACTTTAATTTTTGGCTTGGGAAAATTAGACTTTTTTATCTTATATAATTTTTTTCATGAAACATAAAAATTTTATTTTCAAAAGAAACTATTTTTATTTTTTAAATTAATTATTTTTTTCTCTTTTTTTTTTAACTTGTAAGCCAAACTAGTAAGAAGTTAGAGTAGTGGGTAGACCAGAACTACAAGGCTGCAACCTAGATTGAAGCAAAAATATTATTCATTAACAAAAGCAAGCAAGGAGATGAGAAACAGCTCACCGTCAATGTTTTGGTGTGTTTTGTACGAAATCATTTGAAGAGGAAACGCATGAAGCGACCTCGTCCCCAGTCCCCATCGCTGCCACCCCCCACCTGCCCCTTGCCGGCTTTTGCTTGCAAGCGTCATCCCTTCGTCCCTTCGCCAGCTTTCCCTTTCCACTATATATCATAGAATTAAACCCCCATTCTTCTCCAATTCCCACACCCGCCTTTTCTTTCTCCCGCATCGCTCTCTCATTATTCCCAACTCCACTCCTTCTCCCCTGAAACCGATGGCCAAACGCTTCCGCCTTCGTCTTTCCCGCATCGTCACGTCCTTCCGGAGCTGCCGCACTAAGGATGACGCCGGTGTCACCGTTACTACCACCCCCTCCTTCCGTCTCTCCCCCGTTAACCACAAGGCGCTCGACATCGACTTCCCTCCGCCACCGTCTCCCGCTGCCCCGGCGTTCCTCCGCCGACACCCGCGCGTCGTCTCCGCCGCGTGCGGCTGCCGCCCCTCCCGCCGCAGCGGCCACTTATCCGCCGCCGGCGACGAGGCCGACGACCTCGCACTCGCCCGAGGAACCCCGGCGTACCTCTGGCGGAAGGACGAGAAGTGGCACGTCGTCGCCTACGCCGCCGGCGGCGGCAACGGCGATGATTTTGCTTCCTCCCCACGCCGGAAGATCGATTCCGACGACGGCGGGGACATCTTCCCGCCGGTGGCGATGGCGCGTGCGAGGCGGAGGGAGGTGGAGCGGCGGCGCCTGCGGCGGCGAGCGGAGGCGAGAAGATCGTCGCGATACCGAGCGCGGGTGAGCACCTCATCGGCGGACAGCGGGTGGTTCAGCAGCGATGGGGACGAGGAGAACGACGAGCGGGAGGGCGGCGATAATTTCGACAAGGAGGACGACGACGACGAGACGGAGACTTTGGTCTCGTCGACGGACAACTCGTCAGATAACGTGCTTTGGCGGAGAAGAATGACGAGGCGGCGGAATGGGGAGGTGGTGAAGTGCTTACCGTCGCCGGAGGGGGCGGCAGCTGCGGTGCTTCGGAGGCTGGTGCCGTGCGGGGCGGCGGCGATGGCCGAGGGGAAGGTGAGGGAGAGCTTCGCGGTGGTGAAGCGGTCGGAGGACCCGCGGGCGGACTTCCGGCGGTCGATGGCGGAGATGGTGGTGGAGAAGGAGATGTACGAGGCTGGGGACCTGGAGCAGCTGTTGCACTGCTTCCTATCTCTCAACTCGCGGCGCCACCACGGGGCCATCGTGGCGGCCTTCTCGGATATCTGGGACGCGCTCTTCCCCGCCGCCGCCACTCCGGCCGCCGCGGCCCCAACTTTTCCTAAAATTAGTAATAAGTAGTATTACAGTAAACCCTTACTATAGTTTCAGATTATAAATTATATATTTTGATTTTAGTGCTTGTGGGTGATGGGTTAGGTTTTCTTTGCGTGGATCCGTGTCGTGTTTTCAAAGGGTGGCGGTGGTGGAATTGTGGATACTTTGAATGTATTTTCCTTCTGAATGGATGATGAAAAGTTTTAAAAAACCTACGGTCTTCTTGAATGGATGATAAAAAATTTTTTAAAAAAAATTGTAGGAACATCCTTTCAAATTCAAGCTAATTATATTGAGATCTCAAAAACTTAAAAATTTAAATTAATGATAAAATTTTATTTTTATTGATATATAATCTAGCTGTCTATCTAGATTTTGATATTATTATTGATTCGGAAAAGTTTGAGTTGTGGCTTTCAAGTGCTCTATCTTTTATCACCCATATATCTGCACAATTCTCAAAGCATTATATTTTCTATCAATTATCATTTATCTATCTAAATAAATCTTAAAGTGCTTTATCATTTATTATTCATCTATCGGTATAAATTTTAAAGCATTTCATTCTATATCATTCGTCTACATACATATATCTCAAATTACTTTATTTTCTATTATTTATCTATTTACATATATCTTCAAGCGCTCCATTCTCTGTCATTCATCTATCTATAAATATCTCAAAACGCTCCATCCTCAATTATCTATTGTTCTACACAGATTTCAAAGCACTATGTTTTGTATCATTCATCTTCCTACATGTATCTCAAAGTGCGCCATCTTGTGTCCTTCATCCTTGTGTCCTTCATCCTTCTATATATATCTCAAAACACGCCATTCTTTAGTGACTCTCCTTTGCCAAAACAAGTTTCATGGGCCAAGTTAGTGGGCAGGGCAATTTTGAGATTTTATAAAATTTTAGTTATGAGATATCTTAGTATGATAATATTTTATAATATCATACTTTATGATAGAAATAGACGGTTGGGCTAGTTGACATTTTTAAACTTTTGTGGTCTGTAGATAAATGGCAAATTTGAGGTGGTGTTTCTCCAAACTTTATTTACTGCCTGAGACAATGATCCATGTTTTGGGGAGTGACCTTTAACATTTTAGGGGTCTTAATCACTCTTGCAGACGTATACTGCAGATATTGTGCAACCGAAATTCGAGTTGGGACATGATATTTGATACATGGTACAAACTCTAAGATTTCGGATTATGCTTTTTTTTTGTTTTTTCCATAAAATTTTACGAGTCCAAAAGCATTGTAGTTCACCGAAGACGTAAGGCGCCGGCCTTGCCCCAACATTCTGGTCAGGCTGACTAACTTTGTCTCTGCCACCTTTCCTTTCCTCATTATCGCCGCCTTCAACACCTCAACACTTCAACACTTCAACACCACATCCGTTTCCTTCAACACCACATCCGTTTCCTGACACAATGCAAATCTGCTATTATCTTGCTAATGCTAGCACAGATGCATGAATAAAACCGGACCTAGAACAGAAGTATACGATGACTCACTGTGTGATTAGTCAGTAGCTCAAAGAACGTTCTGCTGCCCTTGGTACGTGCAAGGTTCAGAGTCAAATGGGAATGTAGTTAATTTATCTACATGCAATATGAAGCTGCAGCAGGGCATGGTAATGAACAGATCATTTAATTAGTTCCTGGGCACTTAAACCGTTTAACTAATAAACCGAACACTTGAACATCGTAGGTACCAAAATTCCTTTCCAAGCAGCATTTTGGGATTTATTGTTATCACTCATGAGCTTTGCTTCTGTCTTACAAACAAAAAATTATGTCATTGTTTGCACCACGTAGCGGTGTACCATGCCAATTATCTTATTTTTTTGCTATTGGTTAGCCATCGAGGCGAGTGCATAATGAATGGAGCCCATACTAAGAAATTGAGGTGCATGGCCATAAGGTGCATGCGGTGCAGGTAGAATTTCTCAAGAAGTGGGGACCTTCATGTCATCATGATAATAGAAAATCCATGCGTACGCATGCAGATTAGGCTTTCTGCGTTGGAGCGGTATTCTCGGACCACCAAGTGGGGTCTCAGTTTAGATGTTTTTGCTTTGGGAGACTCAATGATGGCCCACTGTTCATTGTACATGATGATTCGGTTTCCCTTTTTTCCAATGCCATCTGGTTATTCGCAATGGTCCACGAGAAGCTGGTTCGTAAAAAGTCAAAAGATAAAACAAAAATGATTTAGAGTTTCGGTAGCTCACCCCGGGGGATGTTTGTGGGCAAGTGGGTTCACCATGTGAGATCAAGACTGATTTGCCTTCATGGTTGGCCCTCATTTTATTAGACCAAACAATTATATAAAACTAAATCTAATTTTATGATAAATTAGTATAAATACATTATACTCACATAGTGCAAGTTTTGGAATTGCCACTTCATTTTCTTTTGGCTTTAGTAGTGTTAGATTTACTAAAATATTCTCAATTTATTGCAAACATATTAACAAGTAAACATCATACCTAATTGCTAGCAGACAAATATGCCTAAAAGATGATTATACTGTTCAGTGTTTGGCCAGATTGCCATGGATTTCACCCCTGACCTGGAACATTTAATATAGAACAGATATTCTAGACCATGTATTAGCATTCTAGTTACAACTTTGCTACCAATATTAAAATAACGGAATAAATATAAAGCTATGGAATTAATTTCATCATAAGTTAACAAAACTAAGGCGGACCAACGCTGTTAAGATATAAGCAAACAAAATCTCAAATCCTTCACTGACACATTTACTTTGGCAAGCCTTCTATTGCATAAACATATAGCTCACCATGGAGATAGTTTCTTAAATTCCACAACACCACTCATCTTGGATAACTCTTACTTCAGCAGGGAACAACTGTCAGTCAAGAAACAGCTTCCAGCATCCATTGCAGTTCAATCCAAGATCAAAACTTAAGAGGAAGACTTCACAAGGATAAAGGACGAAAAATCATCCACCGACATGGCCTTCGGCAACAGATTAGAACATACAAGCATCCATCATGGAAGCAATAGTGTTTGTCAGCACCGAGCGGTCACTGTTGTCAGCCACAGGAGGGCCATGAGCATCGAAGAATGCCAACAAAAATCGCCAGTGTTTCAGATGCTTGTACCCGTTGCCCATAGCAGCCTGTTACTATTTTATAACGGTACATGGCTGACATCAGCTTTATCACTTTCAGGTACAGCAACAGGAGCTGGTTGTTGTTTGAAAACTCTCACCTGACAGAGCACACCACCAGCTTCATCAGCAAAAGTTATCTTCTTCTGTTTCTTAGAAACACCTTTAGGTGGAGTCGCTTCTTTGTTCTCAGCTAATCTCTGTCATCAATAAAACATGACTGGGATCAGATCATAAGCTAGCCCTTAAAAAAGGCAGATCAGTAACATTTCAAGTAAAATAGGAAAGAAAACCAACCATTATTTTACAAAAACGATTGCAATCCTTTGTCATCATAGATAACCACCTCCTTGTGGTCCTTTCAAGTTCTGATGCATTATCAGCAGCAGCTCTGATCTGTGAATAAAACAATCTTCTTAAACAACCGAACAAGACTAAAGAGACAGGAATAACCCAACAAATAAGTTTTGCAAGAAAGAAAGTTGTGAGAGATTTTAAATACTTGAAAAGATTATCTCCCATGGTAATGATGCATAGAAAATGCCAGAATGAGGTTTGTAGAGGTAAGGAAATCTGGTTGCAATGCAAATATAAAGTTACACACACGCAGAGAGATAGATGCAAACATATTGGGCATTGGATCCAACAACTCAGTTAACAGGCCTAGAACTAGGACTCTCAAAAAGGATAAAGATTAAGGGTTAAATGAAGCAATTTGAACAAAGGAATTGATAGTTGAATAACACAATCGTGCAATATCAGCTAACAATTTCAAATGGCAAGACACATCAAGCAATGTCCATGCAATCGTGTACTATGAATGGGTCGGAGTTAGCAATATTGAGGTGGTAGGAGCAGACTAAAAACAAGGTAGTTACCACTGAAATTTTACATTCAAACTCAACTATAACAAAAAAAAAGTGGCAAATTTCAAAATGTAACATTATAATTTTCAAAGAACACCAAACAAAGAAGTATTCCAGGAAGAAGAATAAAGGGTCAAAAACCATGAAGTCTAATGGGTGGGTTCAATTTGAAGAGAATGATTGAAACAGGTCTTCAGATTGTTTATCCTTAGGCAGGAATCATGGGAACTCAGGAATTTATTTACGTTTCAAGTTTCACTTTGCTCCTACTGAAGCATCAGAACTGGGTTCTGCTAGACATGCATAAGTTTGTGTGGTATTAGATATAAATGCAGATGTCCAAGTGAAATCAATATTGTTATTTTGCAAAGCTATTTGGGGCCTATTGGGTTCCGAACCATAATTTTTACCTCATCAACAGTAAATTTTGAAGGTAGAGAAGAACATGATTCCAAAGAAAGAGTTTCTTCCACAATGTTTTTCATGGACTTCAACCCCTTCAGAAGTTTCATTGCAATGTTTTCTATATCATGCATCTGTCGTTGTGAAAATTCAATGGCCTTCTCAGCTTGTTGGAGAAATGATGAACTCTTCATGCAAGAGCAAGGTGTCTTCCAAGAAGCATCCGGCGACCTAAGAATTCCTTCGTTAACTGAAAGAAGGGAGCCAATATTGTGGTTCTTTGGTTTCGTCCTCATTTGCTCAGGTGCCAGCAATGTTTCAGCTTCCTTGTGACCTAATACCAATGACGATGTCTTCATTTTAGTCCATGTCTCAAATCAAAGCCTCTTCTAACTCTGAAATTTTTTTAGTTACAACCTATAGGTGTAAAAATAAATACAAACATATACAAATGGTTTACTTACTACAGAGTTGGCTGGCATCACATAAATCGATGTCATTCAAAGCCTGACACAGCTTTTCTTGAGAAGTCGGAGAAATGGCCTGCAAAGTAGTACTGGAAATTAAGTCCACAGCATCAGATATGGACCATCTAAGAAATAAATTATTAGTATAATTCAAACCTTTCGTTTTGATAATAGCTTTTTTGGAGGATTATCTACTAACATCCCTGGATCATGTTTGTCTTCTTTTTCCATGTTCTGTCCCTTTTCATCAATTAACTGGGAGATTTCAGAAGCTGGCTCATCTTTAGCGGCATGCAACTTTTCTTCCACTCCAAAAGATGAACATTTTCCTGCAGCCTTTGATAAACCATCAGCATAATGCAAGCCAATGAGACTACTGGAACATGGCAGGGAACTTTTAGAAGACCCCAAATCAGGTGCGCCAGTGAGTTTCTCGGGGTCAATCAAACCAGATATTTCAACAGAATCAGATGTTGCTTCCTCTGTGTGGCCTTCCACTGGGGAAGACAACTCCTCCATCTTATGTGAGAGTTTAACAAGAGCATGTGAATCGGCACCACAGCATGTATAGGAAAACTCTGGGGAGTAAAACTTATATGCTTCTGTAGTGGAGAACTCTTCTATATCAGTTCTAGTTCTCTCATTACTTTTTTTTCGTTCATCCGCAGCGACTGTATGATGAGCTGAATTACTAAGGCATTCACCTTCTGTACCAGTATTAAAGACTCCACCCAAATCATGTTCCTTGGACAGGAGAGTAGGATCATTGGTCACATCTTCTATGTAACAACATATTGGCATTTCTTGTACAGGTAAATCGTGAGTTAAAATTTGAGCATCCTCATGTCCCAAGAAAGAAGCACAAGCTTCTGCAAGTTTAAAATCCATGGTTCTGTAGCTATTACTGCTAGCTGAACATTGCATTTGGTTCAATATACTCATACATGTAACCTCTTCCAGCAAAATGCAGTGGTTTTCTGTGCTAACACAGATATCAGAGACAGGATATACAGTCGCAGAGACTGAGGCAGAGCTACAGGGATCAGAGGGAACTGCCTTGTGTACAGAAACTGAGGAAGGGCAAAGTTTCTGATTGGACATTTCTGAAAGGTTCGTCTTCCCGATTTCAGCAGCATGTTTTGCACCAATTTGTGGAAGAAAGTACTCATCAGGTTCCATATGTTCAGTAGAAACTTCGTTAAGGCAACAAGATGTAGATGTTCTACTGGTAGGATTTGATCCTTGATTCTCCAAGACATCTTCAACTCCTCCAAATATTTCAGCAGATGACTCTTCAAAATAATTGAATTTTGCAATGAAATCCACAGTAGAAGAAGCAGCAATATAAATTGTGTTCTCATGCTGTGGAGATTCATTTTCCAAGATCTCATTTTTGAGAGTATCAGCCAATTCAGGTCTATCAACATATAGAGTCCTCCCTAAATCAGGTGCTGATGATGGGAAACTATTATTTAATTTCTCACCAACCTTCGGAAGCAGCTCAGCAGATGAATTGTCTAGAAAATTACAAGTATTAATGATGTCCAAAGTAGAATTAGTATCTATATTTACTGCATTTTGTCCATCCAAGGAACATGTTTTCACGATCTCAGTTTTGGCATCATAAACCAATTCTGGACCACCAGCATAAGTTGTTAATGACAGGAGAGAATTGTTTGCTTCGACAAAATTTTTCTTGACACTCCCTCTAAAATTTTCTTCAACAGTCTCTGCAAGAGAAACAGCAACATCATAAGAATATCCAAAAAAACAAAAGAGAAATACAGAAGTAATTCAAGTCCCAGCTACCTTCCTCAGCCCTATCAGGCAGTCAAGACACTGATTGTATCTAACATCAAATTTAGCAATAAAGTCCAGAACAGGACAATCAGAACCATAATCATACTGGTAATCACAAGAATTGTTTCTTAAATCTTACCTGCCTCACTTTTTATGTCATGTAGATCTGAAGCACTGTCTTTCGAAGGCCTATTTGTTATTGATGCCTTCATTTCTGTGACAGGCACTGAACTTTGCATGTCATTAGAAGATAGAGAACAGGTCTTTGCAGTCACCGCTTCCATAGGAACCAAAGAGAATGGAAATAGATGTGCACGCTTCTTTTGCTTTCTATCTTCAGTAGATCCTTTTGCGACCTTCAACTTCAAGGTTATAAGGGGTTCCTCAAGGTCAAGCTCCTCTTCTTTCGGTTTCACATAATCATCCTTCCAGTTTTGAGATGGATCAAAATATGAGCAGCTTTTAAGATCAACTGCTGCAGAAGCACCAGATTTCATGACCTTCCGCTTCTTAGCTCTGCAGCTTGCTCGCAAGTCCTTCAAAGTCAAAGCATTAAGGCTTTGGTCTCCACCACCAGTATTAGTTTCTTCATAACTATGGTTCCCAGGATATCTGCTGTCAGCAGGATTATTAACACGTTCATTTGATTTGGAAGAAGTATGGCTATCTTCTTCTGACTCAAGCATCTCAACTTTTATTTGATTGGCAACAGTAGAATAGTCTCCACTATTTTGCCGCTGATGTTTTGAATTTAAATTAACAATATTGAGACCTGTTTCATAAATAGCACTGATTCCCCTGAGCCTTAATGATTGTCTCCTAGGGGGGGTAACATTATGATTTTTCAGCTTTGAGCCCCCCATAGAGCCTGAATAGACCAGCTTAGAAAGACTGAGTTTATATTCCCCTTCCTTCTCACGAGATGCTTCTCATTTTGAAGATCAGTCCTGCAGCATATGGAAAACAGAGCGACAGGTTATTAATAGTGCTCATGAACTGCATATTTAATATGAGTTTACCATCCACTCCAAAATCAGATAAGGTTTTTGGGTTCACCTATTTGCTAAGATCAGTCAAAAACATCAAAAGTCATGACAGATTATGCATAACAACCAGTACAATACAAAGGCATCATAAATTCACAGAAGAAATGCTGAGACATCATAGTTAGAAGATTTGGTATAACTAAAATAATCAAGAGTAGATTTTCAAAATCAGATTGCTGAGAAGCAACAAAATTTCAATAAAACCTGCCTAAATCTGCTAAATGACAGAAAGCAGTGCATCAATTCCCAGGTTATCTCCCCTTTCTCATTTTGGAAAGCATGAATTGAACTCCAGACAGCATATGCCAATAATCAGGAAACAAGGATAGAAAAACTAACCTGCATGCCAAACCGAATAGAGTACGAATAAAAACAAAAATAACATTTTTTTCCTATTCATCTGCTGCTGCATACACTTTGTGGTTCACTATTTCTCCATTGGATGCAAATACGATACTTCATTCCTAGTGGTATTGATATTTTGATGATGTGTCAAGCAATGTCAATATAGCATGCAACTTATGACAGCAACATAATTATGAGAGAGAGAGAGAGGATTAAATATATCTGTTTTGAATTCTAAGGCATCTAACAATACAGACTGCAGATAGATTCACCCTGTAAATGGTGCAAAGAGAAGACAACACCGTTCTCCCATGACACAACTGCCCTATCTACTCTTAAGAGTGCAGTCCAAGGAAGACAGACTCAAACTTGACAGTGGTTAGCTACTACCACCAAGAAATTCCAATAAATTGAGAAGAAGAGGGCAATGAAAGCTGCTCCAACTTTTCAAAAACAGTACAGGAAAACTCAAAACATTCTACAAAGACAAAAGATAGTGTGCTGATCAAAGAAAAGTTTAAGCTATCATTAAGAGATCCAGCCTCTGCAATAGCCTAAAAAATTTACAACTGATTGAGAATGCCTCATGCATGTAACAGAATAAAAGGAAATAGACATGGATTAAGCAAAAGGAACAAAAGAAATATCAATCGTGAAGAACAAATAGGGAATGCAGGACTAAATCTTTTGGTGTAGACGATATTCCTTCCAAACAATTACAGTCTGTGTGAAACTCAAATATTTTGCATAATGTGTTGAAAATGAAAAGGATTTGGCTAGCCACATGCAACCAAAATAGAGACGGAATATAGAAGTTTCAACAATCTCCCACACGAATACAGATTTTCTAAATTTATTATTCAAAATCATCATATATCATTTCGTTCAAGAGTGCTGTATTGAAGGCTAGGAGTTTGGACTACATTGGTACAGGCAAGCATCTCTGGACATAGAACCTCTGTCAGACTTAGCAACCTAAATGCATGTTATGAGGCTAGTGGTTGCTTATCATGGGGAGGCTTGTCGAGGTAATTTAGTGATCCCTAAGCTTTCATGATTGCTCAACTTATTGGCCTTGAGCTTGTTCATCACAAAAAAAATCTTTGGTACTGCTGTTCAGGGGCAATTTCATCATAAAATTGTGCTTAGAAGACACATTTCCATAATCAGTTCTACCACATATTCAAGCAATTTATTACCACCTAAAGAACCTAACATGTTGGATCCTCAATTAGATCAGTGTCATCCATCCACCTTAATGAGTCCATAATTCTTTACTTCTAAACCTTTTATTAGAAGATACACCAAATTGTAGCATAATGGCATAATATATTGTGAGAAACCAAACAGATATAGCTTCATAACTATTTTTATCTTATTATATATGCCATTTAGTCATCAAGATTTTCTCTTCTAATCCTTACATGTAGCAATTGGTTATCACAATGATTTGACAATAGAGAACTGGCTTGCTGGTAAAAAAGGATTAACCGGCTTGCTGGTAAGAAAGGATTAACCGGCTTGAGTCATTTGGCATCATAGCCAATTGTTTAAACCACCGAAAATCCCAATTCCATGACAGAGAGGTCATTATAACACTTTTGATATTGATTTGAATCGGTGCCTCAAAAAGCCAAAAGAATTGTTCATCACATCGGTTAAACTGGTTAGCCCTGTGACACCTGAAAAGCCTATGATATGAAGTCCTGTGACAGCTTTTTTATGCATTCATCAGTCTCTTAAAAGCACTAGAACAATACCTACTAAACCTACCTCATTACCTATTCATTCTACCCTCTGCACAAGAAATTAATGGCCCAGCAGATTTAAGCACTTCAATAATGCAGTTATTTTATAATACCTCTAATATACTGGCATCAATTAGTCAGAGGCAGATTAGTTGATTCACAGAATATAAAATTTTGGTATGTTCATGGACATACAAAGAGGTTGAAAGGTCTTTCTCCCCAAGAGGGAGCAGTGCTAGGGTTGGATCATAGGTTCTAGGTTGTGGGCTGAAGTAAGCCCAGAGTTATAGCAAAAGGTTAAAACGCTAATACATAAAATCATCACTATCCATAAAGAAAACTATAGAGGACCTAAGAACTACATTTTTCAGGCATAGATAAGGAAAAGAGCACCTGTGGTCCTAGGCCTTCCAAATACTGTTTTGCATTATAATATGCTAGCCTGAGCAAAGTATAACCTACTTCAAGTAATATGGATAAGGTAACCAACCTGTGGTTAACAAAATGATTCTTCACTACTCCAGAAATTTCAAATTTAGGATTGACAATATGTGAGAAATCCTGCACCAAGTTTCCAAGTAATAGAGAACTTTCTATTGAAGAGCAAGACATTTGATTCAACAATTACGACATGACTTCATTTCAGCAGTATATTTGGAGTCAGCTGCATATACTGGCAGTTGTTTCATTGTTAATTTCGTTATCCTCATCATACCAGTAGGACTCATTTAAGAAGCTACTTAAGTGTTACATATATGCACAGCCAGAAGTTCTAATTTGCACATATAAAAACACCTTCGACTTTGTTATGCTGGAATAAATATTCCATCTTTGCACTCCCTTCAGTCATTTCATTTCATAAATGTCAGAATAAATTAGTTAGTAAAAAATCACTTTCAAGATTGTAATGGCATCCAAGGTTGTTTCAAATGATTGTAATGTATATTCACTAAATGTGCTCTTGTCATATTCTACTGAAAAGTTTCATGGATATATATTTATGCTAGTGTCTTGAAAGTTCACAAGACACAAGAATCAATGTACAAAGCAAAAGCAAGAGATCTTTTCCTTGATCAAGTCATCATCACTCTTGGTATCCAAGTTGTGCATATCCTTCCATATGTAATCTGCATCCCTTAATAAACCTAAACCCAGAAGTAGTCACTGCATATATTCATTTACTAATTTATAACCATATTTGATAGGACCTGACTTGCTAATTAGATTCTTGTCAACTTCTCATACATGCTAGATACAAAAGATAGGTCTTGTTTGAAATTATGATATAAAATGTTTGCACTACTATATAGTTTCAAGTTTCAACTATAAAAAAGTTTGCATTACCATATAGTTTCAATTTTCAACTATATGTGTGGTGCCGAAAAGTAATGATACAAGAGGAATGTTGGGACAGTAGCAGTCGAACAAAAAAATGATATTCTATCTATTCAATTAGCAGAGCCAGTCATGTCAGTGAGTTCCAGGTTCAGATTAGTGGATTTGCTCACCAAGTCTTGCTGTAGCTAAATTAGTTTGCTATGCTCGCAAGCCAACCACCTTAATAAGTTCTCTCTAGGAAAGCTCAGAAGAATGAAGATAATAGGAAGAAGAAAGCTGCTTGAAAGCACTTATAAGAAATCTAAATGCCTTTATTTGCTAGCATAAAGAAAGGTCAGGTCTTCCTATTCTCACAAGGAAAAATTATAGCATGTAAACAAGAGGAAGATGAAAATAGATTAGGAAAACCTATAAGAAATCTAAATTCCTTTAATTTATGTTGATGCAAGAAAGGTTTTATTAATATCTAAAAAACAGGAAGAATTGATGCCTGACAACAGCTTCCCAATTTAAATAGCTGATCCTCCTAGACACCCTTTTGCCTAAACACCAACTTGACTATCACATACTAAGAAATGCATATCATCATAATATTAATCACCAACAGGTAATTTTATTCTGGATAGGAATTGGCCAAATTCACAAGAAAATATGCAGGGCGCACTCACACCATCATGCCAGTCAACATCGAATCATGTGTTACGGATGCCAAACCACAAGGTGAATATGCAAGCCTGAGGTACATGTGCTAACAACACAAATCTAGCAGGGTCTTGCCTTGACAATCTGGCCAAGCTCTTCTTTGTAATACATTCTTTGTTCCAAAAAAATAGTGCCATAATTTCGAACCACACGAAGCCTATATAAATCCTAACATTGTACTACCAAGATGCAAAGCCAAACCTCCATGAACTTGCTATGCAGGATCACTGCAAGGAAGACTTCCACCTTTTTAGAGGCTTCTGGCATTACAGTTACACTAGTTTCATGTTTCAAGGTGAAAGAGGAATGATTATCTTGTCGAACATCTGAAGAAAGAGATACCTAGTCTAGGCCACGCATCCATCTTTTATTCAAAGAATTTATGATAGGAAAGTTAGAAACAGTGTAACAAAAACCAGAGAGAAAATTCTAAATCATAATATCTTCACATTAGGGGATCACAAGTAACATGCCATGAGTTGGGAGGAACTATAAATTCCTCAACCATAAACCCAATTTTACAATGAACCTTAGAACCAGAAAGAAAAAGAAAAAAAAAAGCATAAGTTGGAAGCTTTAAATTTTCCTTCAATACTATTCAACGTTTGTGATGACACTTGCAAGGACGCACAAATCTTGGACTGATTTTGACATTGCTCTTGAATCATTGAAATTGTTTCTCAAACAGATTCAAATATAGAACTTACTGGATCAACAAAAGTTTACAGCATGATGATCATGATATCAGGTTCATCTTGGGACATCCCTCAAAATGAACAACATGACAAATTAACAATAGTCACATGCATAAACGAAACATGATAACTTGTAGCATAAGGCAAAAAAAAAAAACAACCATCGTTGATACAAGATCAGAAGAAATCGAAAAAATAAAAGTGAGCTTAAACAAAAGAAATCCAGCAACGTATCTCACATAGTACGAGACAAATTGATTCACGAGGAGAAAAGAAATCAGAACAATAAAAGAAAAAATTAACTCTAGGTGCTTTAGCTACAAAAACCCTGGCTTGGATTGAATCGTAGATCTAGGTAGATTATCTGACAATGATCCGCACGAACCTAAACCCAGCCAAAAAGGATCAGAAACAGATGCCCTAATTTACAGAAGCGAATCGATTGAACTGAAAACGAGATCCAAATGCCATCGATCTGCCGGAAACTGACCTCAATAGAAGCTATCAACCAAATAGAAGATTGCGAAGGCGGCTTGCGAGCAGAAACCCTAGCTGAAGAGTTTTCGCGGAGGGCGAGACTGGGCGAGGAATAGAAGACTACAGGGAGAGAATTGGGGGTAAATGACGGGAAGGGACAAATAATTAAATAAACGAGCGCGAAAGCCTTGGCGGGAAATAGCCACCTCATCCTAGGATTTTCGGACGTTATTTTATTGCTGGGGCCCATCATAGCCGTCGGATCAGTGAGCTGTTAATGAAATCAGAGGGGACAGGGGATATGGTGATGGTTCAAACGGACGGTGGATAAGAGCAACAATCAAGATGGGTTTTAACCTGCAAATGAGTCAGATGAGAACACAATCCAATTGAGCTGCAACTTGGACAGGTTGAGTCAAGTCAGAGACGGATGCTAGCCCAACCCCAACTCCAAATCCCACAGCACTAACTCAACCCAGCCTGAAACCATCAGGCATTTCTCCAGCCCGACCCAATCCTATTTTAAGCTAAATTTGAGTTATATTGTGTTAGCCAAGTCAAGTTAAGTTAGTCAAATTGAGGTAGGTCAGTTTATGTTAATTGGATTTAATTTAGTAGAATATAAGTTTAATATGGAGAAAAGATTTAGAATATTTTTGTTGGATTAATACCTTAACTTATTCATTAATTTGAATGATGCATTTAAGCATAATTTAGTAAGATTAAAAATATAATTATATAGACATATAAGCAATCTATATAAAACATAAATATGAACTATTTATTTGTTGAGATATTAAGTCAAGTTAGGGTCGAGGTTAGTCGGGTTAAGCCAGGTTTCGGCTTGGATTATATGTCAACTTTAATTTAGTCCTTCTTCAAGTCAAGTTCAGATTTTTGAGCCCAAGTCCAGCCCAAATTATCTTAATCTACATAACTAATGAGTGAGTCAGGTAGCATCTTTAGATTGAGCCTGCACCTCTATGATCCAAAGAGTCTTTCTAAATTGCATTTTGGTGGACAGAATTGGGCTTGTTTAACGCTTTGTCATGTAAAAATTAAAATCCATCTTTGCGAGATTTATTTCACTTTACAACGTGGCTGGAGTTTGATTCTACATCCATGTCCAGTTTACGATTTTCAGGTGAAAACACGGGTCAAACCCAAAATGGACCAAAGGTGTACTTGGTGTAGGCTAAAGAATATTTTTTTATAATTTTTAAAGTAAAAAAATTATTTTCTAGAAAAATAAGTATTTGATAACATTACCTAAAAAGAGCTATTTTTGTAAAAGAAGAAAAAGTTTAGAAATGCTTTTAGGAGAAGTCATAAAACCTGACTTATAGCTTCCCCTTCTGCAAGATGAATTTTCTAAAAAGTCTTGAAAATATGAGCACAAAAATCACTTCCATAAATTAGAGAATCCTTGCTTGTAACTTTTCTTTTCTCCAATGGTATTCAAAATAGAGCTGCAAAAATCTTAATCAAAATTTTTGTTGGAAAAAGATTTGCAAAAAAATACACCCCCTTACTTTGCAGATTCAATATCTTCTTTTTTTTTTTTTTTTTTTGAAGATTTCATAGGATATTTTTATAATGGGGTAAAATCCTGTTTGACCTTTCAATACTAGCCCACCAGCAGAACCCATATCAGTCTGAGTTGCACACAAGTTTTGAGTAAAATTTGTACAAAATTGTAAATAATTGATTTTAGATTGTATTTAATATAATAGAAAATTCAACAAATTACATAGTTTATTAGCATGTTATTTTTATACACTACTTGTTATTATATTATAACAAGTTGTAGCACTAGTTATTTTTCTATATGTTTATTAATGACCAATTGTGCAAATTAGCCATCATGTCAAATATATTTCTAAATTCTATCCTTCACAAATTTGTGTCGATCGTATTCTCAGAATTTGTGCAGGTTTACATATGCCAAGTCTAGTGGATCCAATACTTTCATGAGGAAAAAAAAAGAAGCAGAGTTAGGTGTCATTTTGCATGCCTTGCATTTTTATTTTTTTTAGAAATAAAAAATTATTTATATCTTATATCTAACATTTTAAGAATATAAACATGATTAGTATAGTTAATTATTTTTAAAATATAAATATAATTATGGTGGCTAAAGGAGTGATCATAGTGACAGAGACAATAGAGGCTATAATGGTAGTTATTGGGAGAAAATAAATCGCCCCAAAGCACGTGAGCACATCGCCAGCACGTGATCAGAGGCGCCCGACCTGAAGATGCCCCGGCTCCAGAGGCGCCCGACCTCGAGACTCCCAACCCGGCGCCCGACCTCAGAGCTCTCAACCTGGCGCCCGACCAAGCGCCCGACCTCAAGACGTCCGACCCGGGCACCCGACCTCAAGACGTCCGACCCGGGCACCCAACCTCAACATTCTCGACCTCGGAAGCCCGACCTCACCATCCACCCGCCACAGTCACATCCTTCTGCAGCTCGACCGGGGATCATGCCCTGTTACCACTGCCAACAATCAATGCGCATGGCCTCTGCTGATCTCCGGCTCACTCAACAATCAATGCGCATGACCTCTGCTGATCTCCAGCTCACTCAACAGTCAATGTGCATGGCCTCTACTGAGCTTCAGCTCACTCAACAATCAATGCGCATGCTATCTACGGATCTCAAGCCCTCCACGACAAATAGCTGATCTACTCGGCTACGTCCGATCAGCCACGACGACTCATTGGCTCCGGCCTGATCTCCTACGGCAATGCATTAATTCTAACAATCGTGCATTAATTCATACGACATGCTCAATCATGACAGTAACTCGTTCGCCCCGTCACATCATAGGTAATCATGTACCCCTCTATAAAAGGGGAACCCCTCCATCTTAGAAGAGGTTGGACTCTGAAACTTCTGGAACATATTTTCTCTCCTCCCATACATTTGCCCCCTCTGACTTAGGCATTGGAGGGCCGACGCCAGAAATTCCGGCCACCGGCTTCTTGCAGGTCTCCCGGAGGACACCGCTCACCGACGGACCGCCACCCGTCATCTCATGCCGGAGCTCCTCCTTCTCAATAGACGGCCGTCTTCGGGTCCAATTTCCAGCAACAGTTGGCGCTAGAGGAAGGGACCGAGTTGTGGCCATGAAGTTGAGAAGCAAAGGAGC
>JAOXJJ010000897.1:0-14763 GCA_025769935.1 Phoenix roebelenii
AGTAATCTAATTAACCTGCTTGCAATAGATTTAATTAATTACTAATTAAGTTTTAATTTATCAATAATTAATTAAAATTCAATTCATCTCCCCTCTTGGGTTGTCTTCTTGGGCGCTGCATTCAAATCAAAGTAAAAATTAGGGAACATAATTTTTAGAAAATCCAATTCACCCTCCCTCTTGGGTTGTCACCTTGGGCAACAATCATTGAACTTATTTTGAAAGTCAGAAAGCATGAACCATATAAAAATATATTATAAAATCTATACTAGAAATATTTATCTTGCCTATATTCAACCTAAACTATATTCTAAGCATAAAAGCATATTTGAAGCCTACTAGTAATTATCTCAACATTTGTTCACCTATCAATGTAGCAACCTCTGCCAGTTCTTGGCCTTCAATAGTGTAGTTGTCTTAACAATTAATGTAGTTGTATATCTTGAGTAATCAAGAGCATATTCAATTACCCTTGGCTGCAGAACTTGTTCGCCAAGACCCGCCAATTATTGGGGCAAATTAAAGCCTTAAAGAAAATGCAGCAAGACTGCACACCATAAAACGTTATCCATAGAAAATATTTTGAAGATTTCCAGTTATGGGCACTACATTATTGAGAACTAATTCAATCTGATTTCTTTTAGGCAAATTGAAAATTCTGTTAGATGGATCTCGATAAAACAAGGCATTTAGGACTCAAAATGATGATGAACAAAAAGATTCGAAAAGATAAAGAGAGAAAAAAACAGCACATACGGATTTGCATTGTTCGGCCACAAGCTTATATCTACAGACCAAAATGGGGTAGAAATTCCATTATTATCAAAAGATAGGAATACAAGGATGGAACCATCTTCCAACAGAATTCTAATCCTATAATACACCTTATCTCTCATACTTTTCTAAATGAAACCAAAGTAGATGTGTATCAAATTCGAATGGGGCCGTACTATGTGGGTCCACCCCTACACCCCTAAAAGTGTGTCGGCCTAAACCCTCCGCTTCCACCACACACCTTACAGTTATTTTGCCTCTAAATTTGTCCAACTGAAAGATGGAGCAGGTGTAGACGAAGGAATTCAAGCCACACTCCACAAATTCCAACTCGGAATTCCTGCTCCAACAGCTTAAAATCTCAGAAAAATATAAACGAAATCCCTATCAAGTACTATTCTGAATGTCAGTTTTGGTGCCATGATTAACGAATTTATATTGCAAAGAAGACATTTGCTTTCTTACCCCAAGCCTACTGAATAAAGAGGAGAGAATATTGTAGCTAATGATACCTCAACGTTGCACGTTTCAAATAATTTGGTTTAATTTGTCATGTCCCAATTTTCACTGCAGTACGAAGAAACTCGGGGGACTTCAAACTGATTCCCATGCACTTCGACATATTCCACTCCAACCAAAGGCAAACGAGGATATTTTTATGTTATCGGTTCTCGAAATGAACATTAAATTGTGAACATTCCTCCGTCCAGCTTACAGTATTATAATGCACAAAAACCAAATCATATCATACGAGCAGACTCTCAATTAATGATCCGTGCTATGGTTTAACTGGCCGTGCTTCTAGACCTCCAGTCGCCCTCTTCTCGAGCGTGTAAGGCATATAGGTTCCGAGAATTATGTCCCATGTAACGTAAAATGGCTGTGAGAAGTTGTACTTGTTGCCATAAAGTTGGTGGTGGAGGTCGTGGTATGCAGTGTTGTTCCAAAAGAATATGTGAAATATGTTTCCAGGAAGCCATAGACCGCAATGGTCGTCTATGCCTTTGATAGCGGCGAAGGAGAAAAAGAAGATGGACGTCCGAGGAGTCATCCCTGATATCACGAATGCCAGGGCTCCTCCGAGAGTGTCCAAGATAAGGCCCTCGAGTGGATGGTTATACTGGCTTCCAAAGGCATAGGGGACAACGAGCCGGTGGTGCCATGAATGGATGTGACGGTACAAAAACTTGTTGCTGTGCATGTACCTGTGCCAAAAGTATTGCCATGTGTCGATGACGAACATGCCGATGAAGAACTGCCTCGCTAGCACAATGAATGGAGTTTGAACAGTTGAAGCAGTTTCACTACTATTTTTACTAACCTAGATATAGAAGAAGGTTATTAGTTAGTGTAACAAAGTTATCATAAAGATCTTATTTAGATTCCTTAAACGTATAATCAACTAAACACAAATCCTCGCAATTGACATAAGGCTGGCCAGTAAGAAAAATACCTTGAAAAGAAGGAATGCAACAGTAGCTTGAACCAGTTGCTGAGCAAGAACCCCATTGACTACCTCACGCTTAGATACCAGATTCTTGATGTCTTCATCTTTCCTGGAATGCAGCCGGTACTTTTCGAGGGACCCAAGCATCATATAAATACCTGAATAAGTCCAATAGACCCCGATGGGAACCACAATGCCCAAAAGTTCATCAGAAGGAACATGCTCCATTGCAACAAAGGGGAGAGAGAGGGAGCGTTGATGGAAATGAACCTAGGGAGATGAGAAGGAGAGAGAGGAGAGTTTGCTTTGTGCATAGGTTTTGCTAAGCTAATGGGTTTATATGGGGAAACGATCCTCGCTCCCTCTTTGACTCATTGTAAAAAACGAAATAAATCCCCATCGGGTACGGCCTAATGAAAAGTTCCGTTAACCAACCTTTTAATACCCGGCCCCGAACAATATTAATTTTCCATCCATGCAGGCCAAGTATGGTGATGGGTGGGGGAGGGACCGAAAAATTTGAAAACCTGTCTACATCCCTTTATGGTAAACGCGGGTCCACGGAGCGACCGCTTGTCAAAGACATCAAAATCAGTTATGCATTTGGACCGTAAGCAGTTGAGTTTTCCCTTCCTTTTTTTTTTTTGCGAGAGAAACGAAAGTTGAGTTTTTATGGCATGTGGCCAAGGTGATTTTTGTAAACGTTCCAGGTGATTTCTGTAATCATATACTTACGTCCTTCGTTTTGAATAATGAGCAAGCATGGCACATGCATGCGCTTGGAACATGGCCTATTACCGATATTTTCTTTGTACATATTGTAAAGTACAATAATAAAATTATATTTAAGTTTTATTTGGCACAACTGTTGATAGTAGAGCTTTTCGAAGTAGAGCTTTTATAAAAAACTATTTGCTGTTCAGTAGTTACATTTTTAAAGTGCTTTGAAACTTTAATTTGTGTTTGATAAATAAATTAAGAAATTACTTTTGATATGACAAAATAATCATAAAAAATATTGTATAGTATTATACAACAGAGCATAATAAAATATAATATATTAATACATAAATATATAATATAGTATAATATTACTATAATGTAATATAATATTATTACAATATAGTAATACAATATTATATATTATAGCATAATAATATAACATAATTTGATATTATATAATATAACATATCAATGTATTATGGTATAATATAATAAAATATTATATTTATAGTATAATAAAAAATAAAGATATAAAATATTATCATTATTATCATTATATATTAATAAATATAAAGAGATATTTTTATAATTATAATTTTTATTATGGGTATTTTAGTTCAAAAAACTTATACATCAAAATAGTTTTTTGATGTATGCTAAAAGTACTTTTCTAAAGAAACTCCATTTTGGAGTTTCTTCCAAGAGGCTATTTTAGCTTTCTGGCAAAGCTAAAATAGCTTTTCGATTTTTTTATCAAACACCCATATTTCATTCAAAAGTAATTTTGGAGGGTCAAAAAGTATTTTCTGGCCCATCATAAGCTCTACTAAATAGGGCCTAAGATTCTGTTTGGCAAAACTATTGACAATAGAGTTTTTTGAAATAGAGCTTTTCGAAATAGAGCTTTTATAAAAAGCTATTTGCTCTTTGGTAACTACATTTTTAAAGTGTTGCGAGACTTTAATATGTGTTTGATAAACAAACTGATAAAGTACTTTTGGAATAACAAACTAACCATAAAAAAATTATAAAATATTATACAACAGAGCATAATAAAATATAATATATATTAATACATAAATATATGATATATTATAATATTACTGTAATGTAATATAATATTATTATAATATAGTAATATAATATGGTATATTATAGCTCGACGGTTGCAGGCTATCCTTCATCGCTAACATCACGACCAACTGTTTCAAGTCGCGAATCTCTAGTGTCGCCACATTGAAGCAGCTGATGTACTCTCTGAGGGACTTCCTCTCCCTCTGCTTGATGTCTTGTAACATATCTGAGCCGCATTGCCATCTTCAGCTAGAGACGAAGTGCATCACGAAGAGGCGGGCGAGCTACTCAAATAAATGGATAGACACGGGCCGAAGCCGGAAGAACCAGAACCGAGTTGCCTTACGAAGGATCACAGGGAATGCCTTACAAAGTACGATGTCGATTGCTCTATGCAGCATCATGAGAGCCTTAAAGCTCTCAAGGTAATCCAGAAGATCCAAGGTGTCGTCGTACAACTCTACTTAAGGCATCTTGAACCAAGGTGGAACCGATTCTTTCATAATCTACTAGGTGAAGGAAGGCTCCGAGAAAAAGTTGAGGTTGTGGTTCACCCTCAGAGTCTATTCTTTGAGGGCCTAAATCTGCCGACCCATCTTCTCGATTCTTCTATCGAGGTCAGCATCTCGCTAGGGATGGGGATCCACATGGCGAGAAGGCAAGAGACTTAGAGTGGAGACTTCAATGGAATGAGGGCTTGGAGCACACCGTTTTACATCCCGACCATGACTGCTCCACTAGGTGTGTCGACTTTGGGAGAACCGCTCCAAGTCCTAGCCTCGGGAGCGATGGCTAACTAGGCACATACAACTAGTGACTGAGAATGATGCTAGGTTATCCAGAATTCCGACCGGATTGGCTCCGGTCACGCCGCTGCCTACTACAGGCTCTGGATTGTCGCAGTCAGCGCCTGCACCTATTGGATAAGCAAGTTGAAATACTCATTATCCACAAGCGTGGCAGGATGTTTAGGCAGAGTAGGCTTTTTAGGTAGAGCACGACACTACGAAGCATGCGATGCACCGTGGGCTCCTCGCAACTCATTCTAGCTCTCTCTTCCTTCGATTGATGTTGATGTAGTTGGGAGGGGGGACATCCTCTGGCACCATTTTGTTGCCGCTGAATCTGATCCAAGGTTAGGGCATGACTCAAACAACCCTGAGGTCGGTTGGAGGCAAGTAAAGTAGGCCGGTTGAAAATGTCGGGTGTTGAGCTCCTTCGGGGATGGCCTAAAAAGAAGTCCACTTGTTGGAGAATTTTCCGTGTAGAATCCTTCGATGCTTAAGTTAGAATAATGAGGCAACAATATGGAAGAGAGAGAATTATCGCACGTGTGTAATACGTATATTTTGTAAAGAATACCTGAGGTCCCTCGGGTGCCCCTTTATATAGGGGAGCCTGCTTTGTCGTTACCTGAGCTGATGTGGCGTACACTGATGGCCAAGTAAATGACCGATGGTACGACTGCGGCATAGAGCCAGTCTACGTGAGCGGCATGCAGTGCAGGTCTGGAGCAAAGCATGGTGCTGTCACGACTGCGGGCTGCCAGGGCTGTCGATTGTTGGGATTGTCAGTCCTTATCGATACGTGCTGATTGTTCTCCTCGCTGATTGGCTTCTTGGCGAATGGCTCTTCGGTTGTTCGGCTCTTTGGCTGGGGCCGAAATTATTCTTCTCAATTTATATCCGAAGTCAAGAAGATCGGTCTTATCCGAGGTTAAGATGACCAATATTTTCTCAATCAAACCTAATATATCGATACAGATTTGCAATAAAAGAGAAGTGAAACTGTAACGTAAAAACAGTAGTCCGAGTAGCAAATAATCATAAAAACATTGGGCCGAATGAAGTATAAAACCTGTCACCCATCGACAGCAAGTACATAATAGATATTGGCTGGAGCAAGGAACAGCGTATTTGACTGAAACCTTGGGCTATTTCTGCCATTATTGAAGCTGAATTCTGAAAGATTGCCTCCATCATCTCTGTAATGCCGCACCTGATGCATCAACCTGCAAAATTGCTGCAAATTCGGGCATTAGATTGGCAGAAGATTGGAAATGAATACCACCCAGCCTTGCCCTATTTGCCAAATAATTTGCAGCATAATTAGCTTGACGATATATGAACTTAACAACAAACATTTGAGATGTTCACTTCCATGCCATAATCCTGAAAGATAGGATGGTCTTTTACCCTTTTAGTAAGCCAACTTACCATCATTTTAGAATCACCCTCACCCACAATTGCTGTACTTTTAATTCCATTACAACAACCTGCACCTTCAGCTAGGCAGCAACTAACCAATTGAATAATGGTCCTATCATTATGATTGCTTGTGACAATATTTTTCTATCTTCCCATAGAGTTTTTTGCCTTTCCATTTTAGGTGTTTTCTGGAAAGATCAAGTTATACAGGTATCCATCATCTATGGAATGTTTGTTTATTTATTTTGGTGGAAACCGGACTCTCCTCTCAAAATCATGCCTTTGCTGTGAGCATTTATGAGACGCTCAAATCACACCGGGACCATCTCAACCATAGATAGATATAGGTGACTCATTAATGGCATGCAAAATTGGGTAGAAAGATGATAGCCAATTGAAAGATATCTTAGGGCTCTGATAAAGAGCTCGTTTGGTCCACGGAAAGTATTTTTTCTTTTAAGAATATAATTTCTGAGAAGCACATTTCTGGAAAGAGAATGTCTGGAAAAGTACTTTTGACATGTTTGGTTGTAATAGGAAAGTGACATATTTCTAAAGTACTTATGTTTGATTGACAATCTAATTTATTGAGAAAGTTATGTGTAATTCTCATTATACATTTAATAAAAATTAGGTCTTTAATACCTCTTTAATGCTGAAGTGGTTTTTTGGAAAAAAATAAAAATGAAGTGATTTTCGGCTCACGGAAAAGTAACTTCGTATGTTTAATATAAGAAAAAGAATTTTCCATTATATATAGAAATCATATTTTCATGAAAATACAACTTTTCGGTCTCTTTTCTTTAAAAACTCTAACCAAACAAGAGGCATCTTATTACTTTTCCGTTGACCATACTTTTTGTCGTTCTTTTTTTGTGAACCAAACGAGCCCAAAATGTGTGAAAAGTTCATTGGGCCCAAAACCGCTAACTTGGCAACTCCATAATCAATCAACCCACCATATTTTGACAACAATTCTGTGAGTTGACACTAATCTTTTCTTGTCGCATGGCAAAAAAGATTGTTCGTTTGCACTTCATTGGAGCAGCGTGGCACTTCCCGCACTAACTAGTCATGATGGCTCATCTCATAACCTTAACACTTGAGGTCTCTAGTAGGTTAAAGGCTAAGAAATACCCCAATCCAAGTCCAATTGCACTTGGGACAAATGGTTTCATGCGGAACATGACGAGCACCCTCTTAGATTCCAAAATATAATAGTTGATTTTTTAAGTGAGTTTTTAAAGTTGATTTACAACCTAAGAAAGCATGCAAAGATCTACTCTGTAATGAATTTTGTGGATGGGTCTCTGGTCCTTAATTCTTGTAATTCCTATCCAATCATGACCATGGTTTGCATGGTTAAATCACCAATAACCAAAATTCACCAAAGAACATTTTAATTTTGATGATATTGAAAAGCATCATTATTCACTGTTAAAACAAATGAAACTAGGATTTCTCATTTCATAATTTACTAATACTATCATATTATGCACATCTATCATGTGATTAACAGATTGACTCCCAGATACAAATACCATGACCATGTCCCTCACCTCAATCCAACTGCAACCAGGTGCCTTCTTAACTCCTTGCTCCATCATAACCCTCCTAACCTTCTCTGCTTCCCTCCATTGCTCACTGACACAATACAAGTTTGATAGCATCACATAGCCTACCTCTTTCTGAGGCTCCTCACTCACCAACTGCTCTCCCAACATCTTCCCAATCCTCATATCCCCATGAACAGCACATGCACTAAGCAAGGCCTCACATGTGTCCATAATCCTGTCACTAACAACCCTTGAACAACTGCCAAGCAACTCACCTGCCTCTTTCAAATGCCCAGCTCTCCCAAGCATGTTGATTATGCAAGTGATATGGTCTGCATCTAATTCGATCCCATGGACCGACTCCATCATCTGAAGGAAGTCTCTACCTTGCTCGATAAGACCGGCGTGGCTACATGACATCAATAAACCTATGAAGGTAACCTTATCAGGCAAAATGCCACAAGCCAGCATGTCTTCATACCCCTCGAAAGCTTTCGTAGCCAATCCATGCAATGCAAATCCATAAAGCATTGCGTTCCATGATACCAAATCCTTCCTTAAAATCCCATCAAACACTTGACTTGCAGCTTCAATATCCCCACATTTGGTATACATGTTCACCAAGCCATTCGCCACATAGAGATAAGAACTGAAACCACAACGAATCACGCAGCTATGTGTCATTCTTCCATTTTGTAGAACTGCCAACATTGCGCATGCATAGAGGATGGCGCCGAACGTAAAATCATCAGGTGTAAGGGAATTCCTCTTCATGTCAATGAAGAGAGAAAGGGCCTCTTCCCCATACCCGTTCCTCGCAAACCCAGAAATCATTGCTGTCCATGAAACAACGTTGGTCTCTGGTGCCTTGAGAAACAAAAGAAGAGCTCCATGTACATCACCAAACTTCATGTTAGCATCAATCATAGCATTCCATGACACAAGTGTTCTAGTCTCCATAGACCCAAAAGCCTTCAATGCATCGTTAAGGAAGCCAAATTTGGCATAAAAACTGAGCACTGAATTGTTAACATCAATGGCAGCATCCCATCCCCTTTTATAAATGAATGAGTGGAACATACGACCAAAACGAGGGTCTGAAAGATCAGAGCAAGCATTCATGAGGCTGCCAAACGTGGTGACATCCCCTTCCACACCCAACAATTGCATCTTCTTGAACAAACATATCGAGAGTTCGATCTCGCCAAGCCAAGCATAGCCCATAATCAGAATATTCCATGAAATTGTCATTCTAACGGGCATTGCATCAAACAACTGATGCGCGTCATCCAACTGTCCCGAATTCACATAGCCATGGAGCAGGGAGCACCATGAGACCTCATTGCGTTCTTCCATTTCCTCGAACACCCGTAGGGCATCCAAAGGGCAGAAGCACTTGCCGTACATGTCGAGGAGAGAATTGGAGACCGGCAGCGAGGAGCGAAGCCCGAGTCGAAGGAGGAGGGCGTGGAGCTTCCTTCCGCTGCTGAGGTCGTGCTGGTCGGCAGAGGCGGCGAGGCCCGCGGTGAAGGAGAAGGAGTCGGGCCGAGCGCCGCACGTTCTCATGAGGGAGAAGAGGGAGAGGGCCCGGTGGGGTTGGCCCGAGCCGGAGTAGGCAGTGAGCATAGCGTTCCAGGAGACGGTATCCTTCTCGGGCATTTCGTCGAACAGTTTGCGCGCGGAAGCGATCCGGCCGGAGCGAGCAAGGCAGACGAGCTTGGAGGTGGTGGAGATGAGGTCCAGGCGAGTCATCGACTAAACATCGGTGGATGGATTCAGCTAGAGATAAAAACGAAACTGATCTATTCATCCATTCATCCCGTGCTCAAACGAACGGTGGCACGCACCAGCGTAGCTGTGGATACAGTGCACCCAATAATTTTTCTAACTCAAGTCCGATCGGATTTGATCAAATTAAATGAGTCCAATTGCAATCATGATTTTGGGTACATTTAACTCAAAAGAACGCCTAGTCTGGTTCAGGCATGAACCTAAATTATGCTGGGAAATGAATGGAAATCACGACTGAAATAAAGTATATTAGATTCCAATTAACTAAGAATCAAGTCAAATATAAAGACGCATATCTGTAAAATATTAATGAATTGAATAATTTGTCTAAAAACATGGAGCATAATTCAAAATCTGGAAGTGAGTGAGGCATGAAGTAAACTTAGATCTGACATGAACTAAAGTTATGAAACTGGTGTCATTTTAGATTCAAGATTCCACATGATTTAGTGTTGTTTGGTCAGACATGAATTATGTCGGGATTTTAAATATTGACCTAATATTCAAATCTAACGGATACATACTTAAAATAAATAATTTTCAATAAAACCCTGGCATACAACCCGAGACTCGAGAGTCTTGTTTTATAAGGTTTTCCTTATTCCCTTATTACGAGAAAGGTACTTTAACATAATTCCAAGATATCATGGGTTAATATGGGGAAACCTGCATAATCTTAATTCATATTGGATATTGAAGGTACTCAAAAATACAAAAATATCTTAATATCCTTGGAATGCAAATCATATCATAGCATTTTGATCATTAATTTTAGATAATTATTGTCAAAATTTAAATTTATGCATTACTTATTTTATCACATTATGTCTTGGATAGGCTACTAATTTTCAATCAGCTTAATAGAGGGCCGTCTATTAGTTACAGACCTAATAACCTAAGGTTCTTCAAAAACTTAGTAAATATTATTCTCATATTCACCTAGGCTACATCTAATAGCTTTGCATTGGTAGGTGTGAATTGGGTTTAAAAAAGAACTTTTACAAGTGTGTACAGTAGAAAATAAATTTTCCAGAGTATATGAGTTGTGAGGTAGCAAATATGTACAACTAATTAACTAATATATAAATACAATAAGCATCACAATTAATAGTATCATAAACATAAGAATTGATAGGAGCTTGGTGCCAAATTTAGCATTTACATCCACTCCTCAAGACTTCCTTTTTAGAAATTTTCAAGCTACCATTCATATTACCATGAATACATACATAGAGTACTACCAAACTAAACCCCTAGCTTAACCCAAACTAGTCACTTCATTTTCCAGGCATAAATAAGCCATTATACTCCATTTCAAGATCTGGATCAATCTATTCTTAAGTTTCAACTCCTTTTGAAACTTGACAATACCAAATACAATCAAAAGGAATAAGAAAATTTATACAAATAATTGCTCCTTGTTTGAACTGATTTGAGCCCCGGGATGCTTGGTATGTTGGAGGGAAGCTCTTGATTGTGCACTTCTGGATGAAATCTCCTCTTAATGCACAAAAAGTGGTGGTTGAAGGTTAATCGATGTTGGACATTTACTCTTTTATTTTTCCTTCAAACTTTTCAATATTCTTACTCTCCAATTGAATGTGGAAGCATTTATATCTTCAATAATGGTCGGAAGAGCTTTTTTGACTGTTAAAGGGTTAAAAGTAGTCATTGGAAGGAATTAAATGTGAACTTTGTTCGCCGGAAAACTAGCCATTGAGCATGCACAGAATGGTTGACACCTAGTCACTTAGGGTACACTCCTAATAGGCTAGGTGAAAGTAATCTATGCAATCCAGTAGTGATAGGATGCTGAAATTTAATTTTTATTTTCAAAATCAATAGCTACACTTGTTCGGGTTGCCTACGTACCCCTTCACAAGGAGGATCAAGCCATACGTAGTTCTTTTAATTTTGAAAATTGCAGTGGGAAAAATGAATTAAACATTTTAATTCTAGCATGCATAAGAAATCAAATCTCAAAACGCCACAACAAAGACTCATGATCAATAAGCCAGGATTGTTTAAACGATTATGCTAAAAACTATTGCATGATTAATTTCAGATCTGAAATGAAATTATTAATTAATTTTTAAGCTTAACTAATCTATGAACCAACTAATCTCCGAATACCCATCGAATAGGCTCTCAAAATTACTCTATAAGGAGCCCCAAAAGAGGTTTAACCCACGGGGATTGGATCCTATAGGATTTAACTCTGGATCTAGATTCATACCTTTACGAAAGGGTAATGGATCTGATGCTCAAGCTTTGTAGCCACACAGTCGTCTGGCCTCTACGAGTAATCCACGCGAAGCTCTTGGAGAGATCCAATCCTACGGAAGTGCTAGCTTGTGCAAGATCCTTTGTTGCTGAAATTCGATCCTCCCGACACTATCAACTTTTGATTTGCCTTCTTGGAAGAATTTGGAGGAATGGTTTGTAGGGATTAAAGAGGACTTAGATTTGATCTAAAAGCTCTTTTCAGGAACCCCTATCAGCTATGGCGAGATGGACTTAGAGGAGGATGAAATGGCGAGATGGACAAGGTTGAATTTCATGTTTTTGGCGACACTTGGAACTAATCCTTTTAAAAGCATGCTAATCATTTGAATTCGAAATTCAAATGAAAATCAGGTATCTTGTTGGCACATGAAGGGGTTGGTTGTAACAACATAGATCCTATCTTGTTTGAATTCAAAATTCAAACAATAAATGGTTCATGCAAGTGAGATAAGATCGAAATGGATGGTGCTGATTTTTCCATTCAATTTTAATTCAAAATTCCCATTGATAATTTCAAAATTTCACTCGCCAAATCTCATTTAGCTGGTGGATGAATTAGCCATCTGATTCATAGTTTCCATGTGACTTAATGTTTGAATTCAAAATTCAAACTCAACTCATGTCGCCACCCATTTGAAGCATGCTTCATTCATGCGCCATAAAGGAATTTGGTTTGACACTTATCATGAGATCTCACCTCATGTTGCCCCTTTCAGATGGTTTTCATGTGTCCCATGGCACCAATAAATAATTTAAATTAATTTTTAATCATATTAAAATTTAATTCATGGAGCCATGCATGAACATGTGACATATGGATTTCGAGATCCAAACAATTCAGATCAAACCCATTTAATTCGATCAAATCCTAACAATTAGGAAAGTCCAATCTCCTTGGGTTGAACCTAATCCAATTAGGTCAAACCCTAATTAAGCACAAATTGAATCTAATTCAATTTGGTCAACTTAAGTCCTCTTGGTTCAGACCTAATCCAATCATGTCAAAAACCCTGATTGAGCCCAAAATTAAATCCAATTCAATTTGGCTCATCCTTAGTTCAATTACTCAATTAAATTGAGTTTATTAGTAATGTAATTACCAATTAATCCTTCAATAATTACTTTAATTATTTTATAGGATAATTTATCAATCGAATTGACCAAATTATCCCTGAATAATTCTCAATCGTCCACATCCATCTTGATCAATTAGAAAACTTCTATGCGTGTGACCTCATAGGTTCGAACCTAAACCGATAGTACAGAAATGACTTTCTATACTAATCAATGTGACCATCTAGCAATGGTACCCGATATCCGGATAGACCGAATATATGCGAAGCAAATATTCTGAAATCTTTGATTATGGTTACTGTATAATTCATCCCTTTTACTCCTAATGCCAGAATGACCTCAGAGTTCTGTCAACTCTGTAATCAGTACATTTACTATGTGATCAACTTTAAAAATCCTGTGACTCATCATAAGAATTATCCTGGCCAAAGTTTTGCTAAATTGAACACAATGCATTATCTCCTATTTTCAGGAGTGGTCAATTCCATCTTAACTCACGCACTGATTTTACAAGTACTTGACTGCACCCAGTAACTTTCCGTCCTAGAATTAAAAATTCTGCTAGTCCAGTACCAAAGTACAGTGAGTTGCTAGTCACTGTGGTGATCTCAGGTCTGAGGAATACTTATACCCATATCCACTCGGAACATCTCTCGACAGTAGAGCATTTCGGAATCGATCACATTCAGTGAAATGTACTCCTACACTTCATCTGTGTGACATATCAGTATCTCCATACTCCTTGGTTAAAAGGACAATCAATGTATATGTTACACAACGACCTAATCTCGATGATGCCATCATCCTAGTAACATTATATCATTTGGTCGCGAACAGGTTTAAGGACTTGAAGATAAATCCTTCTTTATCATAAAATAAGTCCTAAAGACTTCATCATATAAGAGTTCATTTGAAGATGTACAATAAAATGATGAATAATGCCAAATAATACTTTATTAATTTGTTAATTCATTTATAGAATTCAATCATCAACATGCTGACGATTGACACTTAAGATACAAATCCCAACACTAGGATCAACTCATGTTTGGATGGAGTCGGCTTTTGTTTGGCTAAAAATCATAGTTTTTTGTCTTCATCCTAGGGTCATCCTAAGATCCTTTTGGCATTTTGAGGTCGACTTCTCACTTATAGGGGTCAAATCTTAAAGTACTACAATTTTAACCTCTTCTATTTTACCATGTGGTAGTTTTGGGTCGGCTCCTACTTGACTAGGGTCGATCCCTCGTTTATGCTTGTTGACTCCTGCATGCTGGTATCGACTTCTAAAGTAATGTGGACAGCAAGACTCTGAGTCACCGCATGTCACTCTACCGATATATCAGAGATTGGAGCCTCATGTTTCATCATTGACCCAAATGGTAGCAAAATTGAGATATGATATCTCTAGCATCAGATTCTTGGTGACTAGTCAATATAGAAGGGTGGCAGACATCGAGGAGGAGACTAGATACTTACAGTCATCCATCAAAAGAGATATTAGCGAATGCATTGCAAGTGTTCAGAGGATCAATGTGCAGATTATGGGGATCCTCAGAGAGGTTCAAAATAAATCAAGGCACCTGATGGAATTCCTCACTACTTCGCCTTCCATTCTTGTTGATACACTTAGTTGCTTCATTCAAGAATTGAGAGCTAATCAAGCCCATCAACTTGGTCCATCTCGCTCTCCTCCACCAGGATTTAGAGGCAGAAAATCTACTATCCATCGCCCATATCATGGCCCATCCTATTGTGGAGTAATTGATTAAGCCCTCATTTGATTTTGATGAGCTTAAAGCATTTGAGTATATCTTATACTAATGAATTC
>JAOXJJ010000897.1:26217-37950 GCA_025769935.1 Phoenix roebelenii
AAATAGTCAAGTACAAAAGTATGTCCCAGAATTAATAATATGTCAGCCTTATTGGCTTCTAGGGCATATATCTAACAGGAGAGTCTTCGGGGCACTTTGATAAGGGCCAAGCATGGAGATCTGGCAGATTTGATAGAGTTTCACACAGGGCATTGCAACTCATTCATCTGGAAAGAGATCTATGTCCGTGCCTCGGTGGTACTGCCAGAGATCAGATGGGAGATCAAGGACAGGCGGGCCGTTGACATCCTAGAGGATAGTTGGTTATTTGTGATGCCATTGAGCAGCTGGCCCAACTTAATTGATGGGAAACTTCTGAAGGGGCGCAAAGTATGTGCTCCTAGCCGACGAGCATGGGATGAGGACCTTGTCTGACGGGCTTTCGAGGATAGGCTAGTTGAGCGAGTCTTATCCTTTCCGATTTCTGCTAGTATGACTGAGGATAGGAGAGTCTGGAGTATGACCGAGAGGTCAATGGTGAGGGCCCTAGACTTACTTTTGGTGGTCAGGAGGTCTCTGGCTCGACAAATTGATGGGGGTTGGATCTGAAGGCTTCGCATCCATCCACAAGTTGCTCTGTTTGTCTGAAAGGTGGCATGGGGGTGCCTACCTACTAGAAGCCTCTTAGCTCGATGAGGGATGAGCTTCTCCCCAAACTGTGTAGACTGCCCAGGTAAAGAGGAGTCTGTTTTTCATGCCCTATTCGGTTGCCCGAGAGTTGCTTAGATTAGGGGGGCTGTTAAGAGCCCCCACGACCCTCAGCGATGGTGGATGGCTCTCGAGGACTTGCTATAATTCCTGCAGACTTCTGCACAATGTCTGGGGTGGGAGGAGTCAGGAGTCAGGGCTGCCTACCTAGCCTATCACTGTTGGCTAGATAGGAGCGCCCGGATCTTCGAGAACATCAGTGTACATTCGAGACAGGTGGTGAACAGGGCACTTCTTTAGGCCGTGGAGGTCCTCTGCCCCACCACACCATCGTTCCTTTGGATAGCCAGAGAAATCTGAGGCCCCTCTTTCGCTCTTGCAGTGCCCAGAACCGTGTTGGTCTCATTGGAGCCCCCACTCCCTAGTTGTCTCAAGGTGAACTTCAATAGGAGTGTTGACAAGGGGGTGTATCAGGAGGTACGGGCTTCATCATCAGAAACCACGAGGGCAGATTGGTAACAGCAGGGGGTCGGAGAATCTACGACACGTCCTTAGCTTGCACCGAGCTCAGAGCTGCATGGGAGGGTGTTACCTTTGCGAGGCGAAGACTGAAGGCGGACCACATCTTCTTTGAGGGTGATTTAGCCACGGTAATCGAGTGGATCCGGGGTCAGGGTCAGGGTTGGGGTGTCGATTCCAAACCGCTGCTTCAAGACATCCGTAGAGTCTTAGCCGAGTGTAGACTATCACGAGCTTCACACATCTTCAGAAAGGCGAATAGCGCCGCTAATTGGGTGGTTTCCTTCGTAGCCTACCACTCTAGGGGTTTTGCTTGGGAAGACCCTGCATTGGTTCCTGTACCCTTGCTCCGGATTATCTTTTCTGATTCAGTTAGCTGCACTCACACCCGTTGCGTGTAAGCTACTGTTGTACCAAAAAAAAAAAAAGACATCCCTTTCGCTCTCCACTTTGCCCCTTTCTTGTGCCTCCGCCACTTATCTCTATAACACTCCTATTGTTGCCTGTCCTCTGCTCCACCGATTGATTTAGCCACTATTGAAGAATGGTGTATGCTCTACCGAATGATTTAGCCGCTGATGGAGAATAGTGATAGTAGTTGACAAAGGATAATTATTAATAAGAAATCTAAATTCACTTATGTTAGGGTTAAACATAAAGGATTTTATTTTTATTGATCCCTAAAATTAAATTTTTTGGATTCTAAAATTAAAATTTTATGCGGATTTTATTTTTTTATTTTTATATAAATTTTTATTAAAATTTTGATTGTCCATGTATGATATTATTTTATTTTTATACAGTTTGCATTATCAAAAATTAAAAAATTTTGAGATATTTTCTTTCGCTCTTCCACTATCTTCCGCTCTCTCCCCTTCTCTCTCCTTTTTTTTTTCTTCTCCTACCCTACACGATGCCCTCGATCCTCCCCATGAACCTAGCATCCTCTCCTCCCTCTCGATCCTTCGCATGGACCTAGCATCCCCTCAGATGCTTGCGTTGTGGACTCATTGGCCTCCCCTTCATTGCCTTAGCATGTGTTTGTATTTAAAACTACTTGTGCACAGTTGATCGAACGCAGACAGTCAGCGGCTAAAGAAAGCAACGCCTCTATAAACGGCATGCTTAATAGCAATGGCATTGGTGGGTCATATAAAATCTTAAAACAAAAAAATTATCATGTAGGATCGATATTTCCCGTATTGGGAAATTCTTGGTTAGACATTCTACCTAGACTAATGAAAAACCGTCACGTCAGCATTCCGCAACCAGCTCAACCTACTGCACCTTAAATAGGTTAACTTTCGACATGCAAAATTAAAATTTGAAAAATTTTCCAATGCAAATTTAAAATTAGGATGAAAATTGTGAAGTAAAACTTCCGTCAGCATGGAAAACCGAGCTACGCCTTCTTCTTGGATCACCTCTCTTATGTGCTCTCCACGTACCACCCAAAATCCCATCGCTATCCTCCTCCAATGGCTCTGTTTCCTCATTGTTCACACTGCACCCATAACGAATATAGAATGAGTAATAATAGATTGTTAGAAGGAACATCTTTTGTGGGCTAAATAAGAAGTTCTGAAAGGATGTTAACTTTTAATAAAATTCAGTAGGCCAAAATATATGGCTGGTAAGCCAAGTTATACTCGGTCAATAGGCTGAAGTATTTTGACAACCGAGTAAAATGCTCAGTTACTAGTCCAATTATTGCTAGAAAAATGCCAACTTTAGACTAAGTACCAAAAAATTAAAGCAAATCGAAATACCAAGAATATAGACTAATATACCAAGGGTGGTATGCTAAAGGTGTAGATTGATACGCCAAGGGTGCAAGCCGATATGCCTATCGATTTAGATCCAAGGGTGCAAGCCGATTAACTGGGATGTATACCCAGAGGGCAAAAGTTATCAACCTGGGATGAGGCCTTAATAGAGCAGAGTTCTAGGATGGTGGCTACCCAACTATTACCACTATCCATGATGTGAGAGTAGTAGTTGATACCTACCATGGGTGGAAACAGTAGTTCATGTGGTACACAATAGAAAGAACAAGTATCCAAAAATGAATAATAATACTGATCTCTCTACTATGATATGAGAGGAGGATAATACTATCCATCAAGTATGGCAATGGTGGCTATGTGCACACCTTAACAAAGACAAGTTTCCAACATGAGCAATAGTTCCTGTCTTTCCACTAGATGGGAGAAGAAATGAAGCAATATCTACTTTGACAATAGAGGCCTATGTAGCACACAATAAGGAGGAAAAGTATCCAAAGATAAATATTAGCATCCATTTTACTAGTTAAGACAACTTATAAATATCAGGTTGTAATCGTGAAGTGTTGACTCTAAAGGATTGATTTTTATGATACAAAACAGTTGAGTCAAAAGTTCACAAACCAATTATTTTAAGTTTAAATAATTAATTACAGAAAGCAAGAAGAAAGCTTTCAGTTGCTCTCAAATGAAGATGATCTATCTAAAGCTCCACATCAAGAAGTTGAACTCTAAAAGGCCATAAAAATATTTTTTGGAAGCTCACAAACAAGCACAGAATATTTCATCCTGAGCTACCTCAAGAGTCAATCCCAAGCTTGCAACGAGTCGACCCCGACATACTATTGCAAATCGGTTTTAGTTGATTGCTTGGAAAAGCAACTAGGTTGATTGTGAACCCAAAAAATAATCGGTGTAGGTTTTGGTTGATTTTTTGAGAAAATTAAATAAGTTGGTTGTGAACCTGAAAAATAATCGGTTGAAGGTTTTAGTTGATTACCTAGAAAAATCAACTGGGATTGATTTCAAACTCAGGAAATAATTGTGTTGTAATCTGGGTTATATAATAAAATTTTTAAGAAGAAAGTCTTGAAGAGTAGACGTAGTTGCAGGGTTGGCACTGAAATATTATAAATCTTTTATATTTGTATTGTCTGATTTGTTTGCTTTATCAGTTTACTTATCATTTTACTGCTAAAGTTTATATTCTTCCATCAAATATTTAATTCCACTGCATCTACTAAAAGTTTTTGAAAAATCCAATTCACCCCTCCTCTTGGGCTACATAGCTAGGCAACAAGTGGTATCAGAACTTGATACTTAAGTCTAGACCTAATCATCAATGAGTTAAAGATCTATGATAGCCCTTGTTGGTACCTCTATTATTGAGGGTCAGTCCATAAATAGACATTCTCTGTTTAATGGCACCAACTACACCTTTTAAAAAGCACGCATGCGCATTTTTATTTAAGCACTTAGCTGATGGACCTCACACACCCACAAAGATTATTGATGGTTTGCCTTTTTCCAAACTCGAAGGAGAATAAGATAAGTTAGACAAAAAGATGGCTCAGCTTAATGCTAAGGCCATAAATATTTCATATTGTTCATTAGATGCTAATGAATTTAATTAAATTTCAACTTGTTTATCTGCTAAAGAAATTTGAGATAGGCTGGAGGTAACTCATGAAGACGTTAACCAGGTTAAAGAATCAAAAGTCAATATGTTTGTACATAATTATTAATTGTTTAAAATGGAGTCCAATGAGTCTTTTTTTGATATGTTTACTTAGTTTACAAATATTATTAATGGACTTAAATGTCTTGGTAAGTCATATTCTAATAGTGATTTAGTGAGAAAAATTTTTAGATTTTTACCGAGAATATAGGAGGCCAAAGTCATTGTTATCCAAGAAGCAAAGAACCTCAATGCCCTTCCTCTAGAAGAATTACTGGGTTGACTGATGACTCACGAGCTTTCGATCAGGCATAACTTTGAAGAAGAGGAATCAAAAAAAAAAAAAAAAAAGAATCATCGCTCTTAATCAAATGCTCAAGAAGAAGATGAGAGCAAGAAATCTGACAGTACAAAAGGGGGTGAGGAAATGACCCTCATTACAAGAAGATTCATGAGGTTTATAAGAAGAAGCCAATGAATTAAAAGAAGGCCTTTGGCTAAGAGTGAGGAGAGCAAAGAAAAAGAAAAAGGGCAGCCGCTTATATGCTATGAAGTAAGAAACCAAGCCACTATAGAACAGACTGCCAACTACTGCAGAAAGCTCAGAGAAAGCCAAAGAAGAAAGCAGTGGACGCTACCTGGAGTGTTAGCCATGAATCGAATTCAAAAGAAGAAACCTAAGAAACAACAATCTTATACCTCATGGTTCATGAGGATGAGGCAAAATCTGAATCTTTAAATGGCTTTACCGTGAGATACGAGGCTGAAATCGGTAGCCCCAGCCAACTTCAACCCCATGCTCCTTTCGGAAGGAGCCAGAGCAGAGGATCGCGATTGTGATCCTCTCCAGCTCCTTCGAGTGCCAACTTCAGGGCGAAGGCACCGCGGGCATTCCGTGACACCCCCCTCCCTCCACGGCCACGGATTTCGCTCAGCCGCCGCGATTCATGCGGTGAAGAGATGTTACCATAGGTCTATAAAGCCCCTTTCCTCTTCCTCCTAAAACCACCTTCGAGCCATCTCTTCTTCTCTTCCTCTCCTCCCTCTCCTCCCTCTCCTCCCTCTCCTTCCTTTGCTCTTGCCTCCCAAGTGGCCGGCGTGCCACCCGGCCAAACACAACCACCGATTTTCCCCTATTTTGAGATTTGTTTCGCCGTTGGAAGCACCCACCAAACGCTGCCGTCGTCGCCGCTTGACCGTCAGATCGAGCAACCGCGGCCGAGATCTTCCTTCCGCCGCCTCTGCCACTACCGGTAAGCTCCCATAAACTGAGATCTTCTCGGTTGCTTCTCGACCCCGGCCACCGCAGCGGCCGCCGGCCGCCACTACGGTTGGCTGGCCGTCGACTAGGTGATGGCCCCAACTTGCTTAGGCCGGCCACCCACCTGGCCCTTCCCTCCTCCTTCTGGCTTTCTTCTTCTTGATTTGGGGGAAAGGCTGGGGAAGGAAGAGAAACCCAATCATGGGCTGAACTGGGCCAACGTTGGGCCCTATCCATTGCAGGCCCAACTTGGGCCAAGTCTAGCCCGGTTGGGCCCAGTTGGATAGTACCCTTTGACCCGAAACCCAAAACCAGTTCAGACCCGAAACCTAAAATTCGAAACCTCGTTCAGACCTGAAACTCGAACCTGGTTGGCCAATAAATAAAATTTTGCAGTTAAGCCCTTGATAGTATATTATTTCACAAAAGAGTCTTCTACAATTCATATTTGATCCCTATAGAAAAAATTTATTACCTAAAGGTCTTCAAATATATTTATTTAGTCCCTTCACTCAAGTTTTATTATAGAACAGTACCCTATAATTTAGTATTCTCTCCAATGAATTTTATTGCATAAATAATCCATTTAGAGGCCAACTTTGGAGGCTCTATTGGGCCGGATCTACGCAGGCCCATTGGGTCGTATCTGATGTGGGCCCTATCGGGTCATGCCCATTATGGGCCAACTCTGGGCCCTATTGGGCCCTGTCCAATAGTATTATTTTGGTTTTGCTTAGTTCTGAAATTAATAAAAAAATTAATTAAATTTAAACAGGTGAACCTGATTCGCTTATCTGAAGTAAGAGTTAAGCGAGAAAAGGTAAGTAACTTAATTCTTCAAAGTATATTTTTCAAATTATTTGGTAAAATAATTATTAGTGGATTAAATTTTGAAATATGTTTTGTATTTAGTAAAATGGATTTGGCATGTTAAATTTTATTTGAAATTTATGTTATATGCTCTGAAATCCATAAACTATGACTGGGCATTTTATGAAATCTGTTTTTATATATATGCATTCTCAACATGGCTATGACCTATTCTATTCTATTCTGGCCCCGCCAATGGGGATTATACGTTGGACCTATCGACTTGTAATCTGTGAAGAACCGATTTCGACATCGTGCCATCGATAATTAGAATAGTGGATTTGGACATCGGCTGCCATTGGTGGATAAAAATAGTGGATTTGGCACCTTGTGCAACCCATGCCATAGGGTTACTTTGCCTTAGCCGATTTATGTTGAGACTTTAGTATCCGAGTTTTTATGAAAATACTTAATAAATTTTAAAAGAAAATATGCCTATTTGTGATTTAATTTTTAGTCATTATTTTGTATTTTGATTTATTATCTGATATGCTCTGACCCCACTTTGGGGTATTTTGTTATTTACTGGGCTAGTGTAGCTTATTGTCTTATTTTCTCTATTTTTCAGATCCAGAGGCTTAATCGCACGGAATTGGAGAGTGCATTAGATTTTCTAATGACTTCTTCAGTTATTGGCATTTTAGTTAGATTAGCTTGGACATTGAATTATGTTGGCATATGTTATTTTGAAATTTTGTAAGACTGCTTTTGAACAACTTAAATAATTATGTCATCTTTAAACATCTGTGATTAATACTTAAATAAGTTTTAAGCATCTGTATTTGCTTTGATATGATCTGCTGCCTTGCATACCTGTGCGGTCTGCCGTGCGGGTGTGCGCCGTCTGCCTCGCTCTAGGCATGGGGCGTGACAGATTTGGTGGCATCAGAGCCAGGTTAAGATCACTAGGGATTGTAACTGAAACATTTATATTTGAGCCTAAGTTTTAAGATTCCTAGGATTTGTTGGAAAGGTTAAGAGATGGGAAGGAACTAGACAAGGGGATAATGTTCATTTGTTTTTGCTAACTATTTCGTATTATTCTGTTTGGATGATTTTATGACATTTATATATTATCACTAAATCAGAATGCTGCATCGCTGTGTCCGTAGCCTGAATCAGATGGTTGGAGGCTCTCGGGGAAGAGTTCCTACTAACCAAGCGGGTGAGGCATCGCAAAGGTCAGGGCCCCAGGGTCAATCAACAATAACTCCAGAAACTGTCACCAAAAATCAAACCCAGGTGCTCGAACTGATTGAGGAGGTCATCGAGTTAGTATGCCAACAAAGGCAACAACCTTAGCAAACAGTCCAGCAAGATGTTGGTCCTCCTGAGCAAAGGAATATAGCGGAATTCAAGAAAATGGCTCCTTCAGCTTTTAAAGGCGCCACTAGTCCTTAAGAGGCTGAAGCTTGGATAGATGAAATAGAGAAAGCCTTCAGCGTAATGGAATGCACTGATGAAGAGAAGGTTAGTTTGCCATCTATATGCTTCAAGACCGAGCTCATCATTGGTGGAAGTTAGTGGAGCACACATTGGCACATGAGCATGAGGCAGCTACCTGGCAGAGATTTCGTACAACCTTCTACTCCAAGTATATCCCCTCTAGTCACCTGAGGGAGCTAGAGAGGGAATTTCTCAATCTGAATCAAGGAGCTACGGCTGTGGATGAGTATGAGGCAGAATTTGACAGGCTATCTCGGTTTGCTCCCACCCTCGTCATGGATGCAGAGTCCCGGATAAGAAGATTTGAAGAAGGATTGAAGCCTCACTTACGTCGAGGTTTGGCCGCAGTGTACTCAATAAATTATAATGACCTGGTAGATAGGGCCAAGAATATGAAAATTGTCTGGAAGGAAACTCAAGATACAAAAGATAGAATACAAAAAAAGAGGAGCAGAGATGATGATACTCATAGTTGATCAATGCTAAATAATGTATAAATTTATCTATTTTACATAGCACTTATTATTATTGTTATGCACATATTTTAAATTTAAACATAAGAAAATGTGTTTCCCCTCATCATTGCATTTTAATAAATTATTAGAGATAATTCAAGTTTGATTTAATTATTTATTAGTCGAGTTCGATGTGCATGGATGTTGTCCTAGCCCCCCCGCTTCAAAATAGAGCCAAGTCACAGCCTCCTCTTGCAGCTTCATCCCTGGGGTATTTTATTACTTATTGAGATAGTGTAGCTTATTATCTTATTTTCTCTATTTTTCAGATCCAGAGGCTTGATCGCACAGGAATGAAAAGTGTGTTAGATTATCTAATGATTTCTTCAATTATTGGAATTTTAGTTAGATTAGCTTCGACATTGAATTATGTTGGCATATGCCATTTTGAAATTTTGTAAGACTGCTTTTTAACAACTTAAATAATTATGTAATCTTTAAACATATGTGATTAATCCTTAAATAAATTTTAAGCATCTGTATTTGCTTTGATATGATTTGCTACCTTGCACGCCTGTGTGGTCCGTCGTGCGGGCGTGCGGCGTCTGTTGCGCTCTGGGTTTGGGGCGTGACATTTACTTTTGGTGAACTTTAGGAAGCTTTTTATGAATTATTAGATGAATTTAAAAAACTTAGTCAAAGGAGTAGAGCACAAACAGAAAAATTAACTTCTTAAAAATAAAAATGAAAATATATTAAAAGCTAAACATGCATCATGAAAGAAAATCGGAACCCAAGTAAAGAAATAAACAAATTGAAACTTTTTGTTGATAGATTTACTTTAGGCTCTGAAAAATTGAGTATGATTCTTGATAGCCAACAAGCTATTTGTGACAAGGTTGGACTTGGCTATAATCCTCTATTAAAATAGAAATTTTTAAAGAAAATATTTATCAAATCTTCAAGCAATCAATTAAATAAAACAACATGTTTTAAGTGTGAAACAATTGGCCATAAATTCTTTACCTACAGTAAGAGAACAAATATCTTAAATAGTAAAAATGCAATTAAGAAAATATAGGTTCTACAAGAAATTATTATAACTAACCGCAAGGACTCAAGAGAGTGTGAATACTTAAGATGAAAATCTAAATTCTGTGATGCAGATGTATCTAGCAGTCCATGAATCAAACAAAAGATAGTACATAGATAATGGGTGCTCAGACACGTGACAGGGGATGAATTACATTTTATTTTTCTTAAAAGAAAAAGGAGGGATGGTCACCTTTGGCGATAATGGCAAAGAAAGGATCATTGGAGTTGGTAAAATTTATATCACTCCCTCTTCATTTATTGAAAATATTTTGTTAGTAAATGTTATAAAACATAATCTCTTAAGTATAAGTTAATTATGTGATAAATATTTTAAAGTAACTTTTGAATCATCTATATACTTATTGTCTAGTCCCAATGATAATGGCATTAAGTTCATGGGGCATAGGTGGCCCACGGAAAGGGGAGAAGAGGGTTCGGCAGTAGGTGGCCCACGGAAAGGGGAGAAGGGGGTTCGGCAGTAGCCGGCGACACTCCATGGTCGTCGGCCTGTGGCGTGCCGGCGGTGCCACACCCGGCGACGGCTAGCCGGAACGGAAGACGAGAAGGACGAATAGGGTTCGGCTTTCCCCATTCAGTCCGGCGGCTTCCCGGCTACAATCCCCAAGAGGTAATGGCCAAAGATGATGGAGGAGGAGAAGGTGCTCACCTTGCCTCCGGCGAGGTCCTCCCGACTGGATCGACGACGAACGGTCCGATCCCTCCTGCGGCAAAGTAGAACTCCAATCTAGAGAGAGAAACTAGAGAGATAAAATCTAGAGAGAAAACCCAGAGTGAGAAAGTCTATAGAGAGAGTCCCAAGAGATTGAAACATAGAGGAAGAAACTAGGAGAGAGAAAGAGAGAGGAGAGAGGAAGAAGAGAAGGAAGAAGAGAGAGAAATCCTCTCTCTCCTCTCTTCACGTTCGGCCGCTTCCTTCCCCTCCCCCCTCAGAGGTCCAAGGGGCGGCGGCCATGGCAGTCCATCCCCCACTTGACAGCGGCCACAGCCCCGGCCAAACCGGCGGCCGGCGACGGCGAAACAAGAGCGATGACGACCGTAATAGGGATGCCCTATTTGAGAAATTCTCAGGTGATGCATCGGCTCCAATCATGACGAACAAGGCTAGAAACAATAGAGAAGAAAGAGAAGGAAAAGGAGGAGCCTTACCTCGATCCGGTGTGGCGCTCCGGTGGCTCTCCGGCGACGAATCAAGGAAGAAGGACTCGGAAGAGGAGCTTCGGATTCGACGGCGATTTCCGGCGATTTGGGTGGAGAAAATCAGAGGAGAGGGGGAATTATATAGGAATCGAACTCGGAGAGCTCTTGAGATGCCCTCTTCTCTGCTGGATTCGGGGAGGAAGAAGACCCAGCCGATTTTTTTTTTCTTCCTCGATCGCCCCCGTGCCATGCACGGGTCAAGTTTTTTGGCCCTGGCCACTTCGGGCCGGCCCACGAGACTTTTTTTTTTAGGGGTATTACATACTTCCCCCCCAAAAAGAAAATTTCGTCCTCGAAATTAACTTTCTTGAAGTCTCAAACTTTGAAAGTATGCAACTACCATATCATCCTCAAGCTGCTAAACAATCTCCCTCTCAGAATTCCTGCTCACAAGATTTAAATACTTATTGAATTCACAATACTTATTGAATTCACTTGTTGATCTCTTATAAAAGAAGACTAACATCCCAACATTGGATTAAAATGCCATAGTTCTTTGCCCAAGGATTTAATTGCTCTTGATTAATTCCACATAGAGATCATAATCGGCTAAACATAAATAAGAGAAGGCTTTAGCATCAAATGCTCTTCATAATCTATAATTCTCCTTCTTCTCTTAACTTCGCTCATGATTTAATAATCAACCTTTCTTTTTGGAAAACCTCAAACATTTTCAAATTGGTAGATTAACAATGTCAGAGCTAGGAGTAGGAGATTCATGTTAAAACATTCCAAGTCTAAGACCAACCAAGGAATCAT
>JAOXJJ010000897.1:64205-91178 GCA_025769935.1 Phoenix roebelenii
GATCTCCGGCTTACTCCACAATTAATGCACGTCTCCGGCTTACTCAACCATCATCACGCATGGCTCCTGCAGACCTCTGACTTACTCAACAATTAATGCGTGTGTCACCTGCTATCTACAGATCTCCAGTTCTCCACGGCAAGTCAGCTCGGCTGCGCCCAGTCGGCCGTGACAACTCCCTGATTCCAACCTCATCTCCTACGACAAAGCATTAATTCACCTGATCGTGCACCAATTCATGCAACATGCTCAATTGTACAGCAACCTCGTCCCATCACATCACAGGTAACCCAGCGCCCCTCTATAAAAGGAGAACTCCTCCATTTTAGAGGGGGCTGGAGGACAGAAAACTCTGGACATACATTGTTTCTCCTCATACACACTTGCCCCCCTCTGACTTAAGCATCGGAGGGCCGGCACCGAAAAACCCGGCCACCGGCTTTTTTGCAGGTCCAGCGGAGGACGCCGCCCGTCGACGGATCGCCGCCCGCCAGTGTTCGTTGGAGCTTCTCCTTCTCGGCTGACCGGTCACCCCTAGGTCCAATTTCCAGCAACAGTTGGCACTAGAGGAAGGGCCCGAGTCGCGGCCATGAAGTTGAGAAGCAAGGGAGCCTCTAACGCCTTCCGGCGTCTCCCACCAAGTCTGGGACACTCCATCTAGAACTCGCCACCTCCGGCTGGTTCAGCCCTGCAAGTTCAGCCGGAACAGTTCGACATCCTGGTGCAGCAAGTCCAAGCCTTGGCCGCGGCCGTCCATGGTTTGCAACGTGAGGGAGCCCCACCGGCGCTGCTCCTGCAGGCCCAGGCGCTGCTCCTGCAGGCCCAGGTCCTGCCAGTGCCTCCTCCGAACGGACTAGCACCCCAGGGCCAAAACCTCCATGGCTTCTCACAGGCCAACAATGAGGAGCGATGCTGCCGCCAGGGTTCAGCCCAAGCATCCCCCGGAGGGAACCCTTAACGAGGGGCCTGGGCAACGACCCACAGCCATCGGAAGCCGAGTCGGTTTCGGGACAACTCGCGCCAGAGCAAACTACTGTGGCGGCCCTCAGAGCGGAGAGCTCGACAAGAAGGTTGAAAAACTTGAGCGCTAGATTGAGGCGCTCCACACCAGGAAGGCGAGATGCAAGGGGGACTTCGAATTTACGACTAAGTCCCCCTTCTCCTGCTAGATCGAGGATGAGCCGGTCCCATCGAGGTTTAAAATGCCCTAGGTGGAGCCTTACAATGGCACGACCGATCCTCTCGACCATCTGGAGAGTTACCGAGCCCTCATGGCGTTGCAAGGGTCTTCGGAGGCTATGCTCTGCAAGGCCTTTCCAGCGACGCTTCGGGGAGCAGCTCGGCTCTGGTTTTCCGGTCTAAAATCCAGTATAGTGTCTTCCTTCGAGCAGCTCGGCAGGCAGTTCACCACCAACTTTGCTGCCAACCGACGTCAGCGGCGGACCTCGGACTCCCTCCTTGACATCAAACAAAGGGAGGGAGAGTACCTCAAGGACTATCTCGATCGCTTCACCGCCGCAACCTGGGAGGTTCGTGAGCTCGACCAGTCGATAGCCATGTCGGTGCTAAAGACTGGGGCTCGGTCCTATAGATTCCTCTTCTCCATTGAGAAGAGCTTCCCCGCCGACTTCACAGAGATGCTCGTCCGGGCTCGAAAGTATGCGAAGGCCGAGGAGGCCATTGCTTCCAAGCGAAGCGCGACCGAGCTAACCTCCAAGAAGAAAAAGAGACGCTGCGAGGAGTGCGGTCGTCCTAAAAGTCAATCTCCTCGTCGGAACAGGAATCTTTCTCGGCTGAGGAGTCCACCTCGGCCCCGGGGCAGCCCCGACCGAGGTCCCCGCCCAGACCGAGATCTCCGGTACGGCCACGAATACTCTCGGGGAGGTATGAGAATTATACTCCCCTCAACGCTCTCCGAACAAAGATCCTGATGAAGATTCAGGGCCGGAATTACTTTCGGCCCCCACCCCCGATGCGGGATCCCGGAGCTTGGCGCAATCCGAGAAAGTACTGCCGCTTCCACCGAGACCACGACCACGACACGGAGGATTGCTTCCAGCTCCGGGATGAGATCGAGGTGCTCATCCGCCGTGGAGTACTCAACCGGATTGTGTGGAACCGGCATGAGGAAAGGAGGCCAGCAGAGAACACCGCACAGCCCGAAGATCCAAATGCCAACAGACCCATTGCCGGCACCATCAACACAATTGGAGGTGGGACCTCAGTCGGAGGATCTGCCGAGGAGAGGGTCCCCCCAAAGCGCCTGCGCACCTCTGAAACCATCTCATTCTCGGATGAGGACTTGGAAGGAGTTGAGACTCCTCATGAGGATGCTGTGGTCATCTCCATGATTGTAAATAAATTTGATATAAAGCGTATTTTGGTAGATAATGGAAGTTCGGTGAATGTTTTGTATTATGACGCCTACCGAAAAATGGGGATGATAGAAGGCCAACTCCGGAGAATGAATGCTCCCCTAGTTGGATTTACTGGGGACTCAGGCCTGGTCGAGGGTGAGATCGGCCTCCTAGTCACGGTCAGCCTCCCCCCTCGAGAAAGCACTGTAAGGATGGATTTTCTCATGGTCCGTCTGCCCTCGGCGTACAACGCCATCCTTGGACGACCAGGGCTCAATGCCCTCCGAGCCGTAGTCTCGACTTGCTACCTGCTTATGTGATTCCCCACCAACCAAGGAGTGGGCGAAGTTCGTGGGGACCAGATGGTAGCAAAGAGATGCTACATGGCGACCCACAAAGCGAGGCGACCGGCCGAGGCATCGACTCCGACAACAGACCAGGTGCTCTCCATCGAAACTTTGGAAGCACAGGATGGCCCACAAAAGGAGCGGGTAGAGCCTGGTGAGCTTCTTACCCAAATTTCCTTATAGAAAAATTGCCCTGAGCTAACCGTGCAGGTCGGCTCCGGCCTGGACACCCGCGAGAGAGGACGCCTGATCAAGTTCTTGCGGGCCAACATGGATGTCTTCGCTTGGTCGCCCGCTGACATGCTGGGAATAGATCCCAAGATCATAGTTCACCGACTTCAGGTGAAGCCAACATGCAAGCCCGTGCGGCAGAAGAAGCGAGGCTCCGCCCCAGAGTGACAGCGAGCAGCGGGCGAGGAAATAGACAAGCTTCTCAAGGCCGGCTTCATCCGGGAGATATCCTACCCAGACTGGCTCGCCAATATAGTCCTCGTCAAGAAAGCCAACGGAAAATGGCGTATGTGCGTGGACTATACTGACCTGAACAAAGCCTGCCCAAAGGACAGTTTTTTGCTCCCCCGCATCGACCAGCTCGTATGCTCCACCTCGGGGTATTAGCTGCTGACATTCATGGATCCCTTCTCCGGGTATAACCAAATCCGGATGGCATCCGAAGATGAGGAAAAGATAGCTTTCATCACCGACGAGGGCACTTATTGCTACAAAGTGATGCCTTTTGGCTTGAAAATGCTGGAGCAACTTATCAAAGGCTGGTCACCAAATCTTTAAAAATCGAATAGGCCGAAATATGGAGGTCTATGTGGACGACAAGCTGGTGAAGAGCCGGATGGCGCAGGACCATGTGGCCGATCTCAATGAAACATTCTCCACACTTAGAAGGTATCGGATGAAGCTCAATTCTGCTAAGTGTGCGTTCGGAGTCACATCGGAAAAATTCCTCGGTTTCATAGTCACCCAGCACGGAATCGAAGCGAATCCCGAGAAGATCCGAGCACTACAAGAGATGGCACCACCAAGGACGGTCAAGAAGGTACAGCGGCTCACTGGCTAGGTTGCAGCCCTGGAAAGATTTGTTTCTAGGTCCGCCGAGAGATGCCTCCCCTTCTTCATAGTCCTCAAGCGGCCGAAGAATTTCTTGTGGACGGAGGAATGCCAGCAAGCTTTCGAGGACCTCAGGTGGCTCCTCGCTTTTCCTCCACTTCTTACAAAATTCCGGCAGGGTGAGCTCCTCTACTTGTATCTGGCGGTCTCCCCGGTTGCAGTGAGCTCGGTCTTGGTCCGAGAAGAGGACAAGCTTCAAAGACCAGTGTACTACACCAGCCGGGTCCTTAGGGATGCTGAGATCCGATACTCAAAATTGGAGAAAAATATTTTCATCTTGGTCATCTCAGCTCGGAGACTCCGACCCTATTTCCAAGCCCATACAGTGGCCATACTGACCGACCAACCCATGAAATAAATCCTGCAGCGGTCAGATCGGGCTAGAAGAATCACAAAGTGGGCAGTCGAGCTTGGGGAGTTTGACCTCAAGTACCGACCGAGGCCAACAATTAAGGCCCAGGCACTCGCCGACTTCATTATCGAGTGCACTGTGCCGGACGAGCCCGAGCCCGCGTTTGCGCCAGCGGAGGAGACTCCGGAGCGGTCATGGACTCTACATATTGACGACTTCTCGAACTCGGGGGATAGTGGAGCGGGCATCATCCTCACCAGCCTAGATGGAGTAGTTGCGGAGCAGGCTTTGCGCCTCGAGTTCTCCACCTCTAACAATGTGGCGGAATACGAGGCACTCATTGCGGGGTTCAACTTGGCAAAGGAGCTGGAGGTGAAGGACCTAGAGGTCTTTAGCGACTCCCAATTGGTTGTGAGCCAGATCCTGGAAGATTTTGAAGCCAGAGAGCCCATAATGCAGAAATATCTTCAGAAAATGCGAGATCTCACTTCCACTTTGAGCTCCTTCAGCATCCAACATATTCCAAGGTCGAAGAATCTAAGGGCGGACCAATTGTCAAAACGGGCGACCTTCCGCATGAGTGAGCTTCATAAAGCAACAATGCTCGAGTATCTCCAAGCACCCAGTACGGAGGAATTCGAACCAGCCCTCTGCCTCGAGACGGAGCCGAGCTAGATGGACGAGCTCATCAGCTATCTGCAAAATGAAGTCCTCCCCGATGATGAGCTCGGGTCTCGCCGAATTAGGCGTCTCGCCTTCCGATACGTATTGTACGAAGGCAAACTCTACCGTAGATCCTTTACCTCTCCCCTCCTCAGGTATCTCCACCCATCATAGGCGGACTATGCCATGCGAGAGGTCTACGAAGGAATTTGTGGAAATCATTTGGAAGGTCGAGCACTAGCCCACAAGATCCTTCGTCAGGGATACTACTGCCCCACACTCCAGAAGGATGCAACGGACTTCATCCGGAGATGCGACCGATGCCAGCGGAACGTCAACATTCAGCACTGATCCTCGGTCCTGCTGACTTTGATCAATGCCCCCTGGCTATTTGCCCTGTGGGAAATTGATATTCTGGGGCCATTCCCCCTTGCAGCCGGGTAGAGGAAGTTTCTGGTTGTCTCCATCAACTACTTCACTAAATGGATCGAGGCCGAGCCAGTGGCCTGGATTACCGAGCAGAAGATGCGAAATTTTGTCTGGAAGTCAATAATCTATAGATTTGGACTTTCCCGCATCCTCATATCCGACAACGGCCGCCAATTCGACAATATCCGATTCAGAGAATTCTGCTCCGAGCTCGGCATCGACCACTGCTTCACCTCGATCGTCCACAGACAAATGGAGAAATCGAGATAACAAATCGTACTATTTTGCAGGGGCTCAAAGCCAGGCTCGATCGGTCCAAGGAACAATGGGTTGAGGACTTATACAATGTTCTCTAGGCCTACCGGACCACATTTTGGCTACCCACAGGGGAGACCTCCTTCAACCTGGCCTATGGGACGGAGGCAGTCATCCCGCTGGAAATCAAACTTTCCTTCCCGCGGGTGGAGCACTACGATGCCGACTCCAACTCTTCTCTGCTCAGGAACAACTTGGACCTTATCGAAGAAGCAAGGGAAGTCATCCGAGTTCGTATGGCGAGATACCAGCAAAAGGCGGCCCGGTACTACAACTCCAAAGTCAAGGCTAAGCTTTTCAAAGTAGGAGATCTCGTCCTTAGAAGAGCTGAAGCTTCTCAGCCAACCGAGCAAGGGAAGCTAGCTCCAAATTGGGAAGGACCTTATCGGATTGCGCGAGTCCAGCGATCCGGAGCATACAAGCTGGAATCACTCGAAGGGACACTTATCCCACGAAGCTGGAACTCCAAAAATCTCCGGATGTATTACCAGTAAAGCCCTAAGGGGTCCTTGGTGATCGGAAACACGAGTCCCGTCTTCTTCTTATGATAACTCATCTACAGTTCCTTCTTAATCGTGTTATGTTTCTCCTGATCTTGGAATATTTATGATCTTCAGACTACCCGACTTAGCTCGGATGCCCGACCCAGCTCGGATGCCCTACCAAGCTCGGATGTCCGACCAAGCTCGGATGCCCCAGCCAAGCTTAGAATACCCCGCCACGACGACATCGAGCTCGGTCTCGATCTCCCTCAGAGGCTCCGACAAAGTTCGGGATGCCCCGAGTGTCGATAGTGCGTTTCCAGACCCTTCGATCGCAGGAAGCATCACAGGTCGACAATGCGTTCCCAGACCTCTCGACCTTGCACACGATCCCTCGACTAAGGTCGAGATGCCCCGATAAGTCGACAGCGAGCCCAAGCTCCCTCGACCTCGAAAAGATGGGATAGTACCTTCGCGGCCCTCCGTGGCGCTCGACATCGACAACAGGATAGTACCTTTGCGCCCCCCCGTAGCGCCTCCCCGACTAAGGTTGGGATGCCCCGAGTATCGATAGTGTGTGCCCAGACCTCTTGACCTCGGAAAGCGTCGCAGGTTGACAGTGCGTTCCCAGACCCCTCGACCTTGCGTACGATCCCTCGACTAAGGTCGAGATGCCCTAATAAGTCGACAGCGAGCCCAAGCTCCCTCGACCTCGAGAAGATGGGATAGTACCTTTGCAGCCCTCCGTGGCACTCGACATCGACAACGAGGTAGTACCTTCGCGGCCCCCCGTAGCGCCTCCTCGACTAAGGTCGAGATGCTCCGATAAGTCGACAGTAAGCCCAAGCTCCCTCGACCTCGGAAAGATGGGGTAGTACCTTCACGGCCCTCCGAAATGTTCGAGAACGACAACAGAGCGACGTCAACACAGATCTCCAACAATAGCTACATCTTCCAACATGTCGGCATCCCTAAAGCGGATCCCAGGCAAAAGAGCGCCCTCAAAAGCTAGCCAAAGAGTGAAGCTGCCTACCTCAGCATGGGGCGCCTGACTCCGACAGTGCAGAAGGTACATTTTATCCGGCACTTGCTCCATTACATCTATTTACTCATATCGCCGGCAATTCTCTAATTAAACTCGGGACTTTCCCCGACCAAGGTTGGGACGTTTCTCCGAGTCAACTGTGAGCCCGAGTCTTCCCTACCCCAGGCATGCCTTTCCCATTGCTAGTTGATGGCAACGACCTCGACACTCGATACCTTGGTCGAGCTCGGAAGTGCCGAGTTACTTACCATAAAATTCCAACTCTTTTTGTTGGCACCTCAGCCAAGCCTGAGACCAACTACCGTAAAGGTCTCGACGGCAACGCGACTTCGGTCCATGATCTCCCCGGTGACCGCCCCAAAACCTTTTGTGAGCTAACGTCTGAAAAGCTAAACTCGAAAACTTGACTAAAATTGTCCAGAAGATAAATTTAAAGGCTCGACGAAATCTCTTCAGGATTCGAGGTTCGGGCTCAATGCACAGGCCGAGCCCGAGGGCTTGGCAAGATTCAGATCCAAGCTCGAAAACTCAGAGGACTTCTCTAAAGTCAGAGCTTAGAGCTTCATTTAGCGAACGCGATCTAAGTCTAGGCCTATGAAACCAAAGTCTACGCACCTAGCCGAGCCCGAAGACTTAGAAAAATTCGTCGACGTGAATTTGACATGGCAAGCGTGGTTGAAACTTAAGTCCATGGAACTTAAGTCTACGAATTCGACTGAGCTCAAGGACTTAGCAAATTTTTCTATGGCTTGAGCCCGACGCCTAAAACGTCATCCTTATCAGAGCTAAGCTCGATACCTTAGCGAATGCACTCTACACTAAGCCTACGTCTGAGAACTTGGCTGAGCTTGAAGGTTTAAAAGAATTCGCCAGAAAGAGTTCAACTTGAACGATTATTTATTGCGCAAAAGAAAGGAGGAAAAGCGAATACAAATTTGCAAATGGAATATTTCATTAATGAAAGCCCGAAGGCCAAAGTACAAGATTGAGGTCGGCCGTACAACAAATTTAGGAACCGTCCTTGCTTACAACAAAAGAGAAAAAAGAAAAACTACTCCTAGGGGGCTCCGGCCTCGTCAGCACCGGGATCATCCACGATGATCACCTGGGGGACCTCGGCGGGGACTGGCTCAGGGCCTTCCCCGGCAGGGGAGGGCACAGCTCCATCGGCGATTTTGGAGGTCCCCTCAGCGGGAGTCGCCCGGACAACTTGCTCAGTCTCGGCGGCTTCTCCCCCGACCTCCGCCTCGGCGGCCCCGACCTCTGCCTCGGCGGCCTCGACTTCGCCCTCCTCCCCCTCTTCAAGTGGTGAGGGCACATCGAACTCGCCATCATCGTCGAGCCCCAATCTCGGCCGGATCCCCGAAAGATCGAGCTGGGGGCAGAACCGCGCCATCTGCCACTTGAAGTTCTCGAAGCCCCGGAGGAACCCGTCGACGGTCTCCTCCTCGAGCATGTCGCGGAACTCTTCCGACTCCTTGAAGAGCTCCACGGCATTCTGGGCTTGCTTGAGCGCCCACTTTTCTCGGACCTCAAGCTGTTCGATCTTTAGGTGGAGGACTCCGTCTTCATACTTGTGCCTCGTAGCTTCGGAGCGGGCCTCCGCGAGTCGTGCCTCGGCAGCGCGCAACTCGGATCTCGTCAGGGAGTGGGCGGCTCTCTCCTCCTCGAGCTCGCTGACGATCGTGAGCCGCCCGGCCTCGGTGGTCTCCCTCCACACGAGGGCCTCGGCCAGCTCGGCCTCGGACTCCACGAGCCTCTTCTTGGCCGACTCCATTTATTTCTGGAATCGCCGAGATTCGTTCTGGCATCCCGAGGCGATGAACACCAGAGTATCAATTTCGTGAAAATGCTGGAAAGAAAGAGACGACAAGTAAAGATAAATAAGAGTAAAGGAAATGCTGATGACTGAAAGCAATGTGAGAAAATAACTTACCCGAACGGCATTACGGTAAGTTTGGTCGACAATCTCTTCGAGGCTGAGGGCCTCGAACTTGGCCCGGTCGGCCGGGAGCATCGCGCGGCGGATGATCGCGTGCGCGACATCAGCATCCTCGAGGGCCGAGCTGCCCTCACGAGCTGGGGATCCTGGCTCGGCAGGTCCCTTCCCAGGACATCCTTCAGCCCCGGACGAGCTGGGACCAGCAGAACTTGAAGCGGCGGCCCGAGGTACACTCGAAACTTCGGGACCCCTATTCGGCTCGGGCCTCGATAGCCGTAGACGGACGACAGTCCAGCCTGCCCGTTGAGCGATGGGAGCGGGACAGGCCGGAGGCGCCAACTCTGATGCCCCTCCAGAAGCCGAGCACGCGCGCTTGGCCGATGGGGCCTTTTCCCGGGTTGCCGATGATGTTCCGGCCCCAGATCCTCTCGCCCCAGCAGGAACGGAAGCAGAAGCCGCCCTCACTTTCTTCCGGGGCTTAGGAAGAGCCCCGCTGACCTCGGCTGACCTCTTCTTCAGCCGGAAGAAGAGGGACGCGTTGCTAGTCGACATATGTGGAATATCTGAAGCAAAGAAAGAGAGAAAAACTCTAAGTAAGAGGAGAAAAACTCTAAGTAAGAGGAGAAAGAAACAAACAAAACAGAAAATAGAACCATATAACTACTCTTACCCTCGGGGCACGTCGAGCTCGGCCAACGTTCACCAAGACCTCCTCGCTCAGGAGGTCGGCCAAGTTGATATCCCTCCCGAGACCCCGCAGGGAGTCAAGAACCCTCTGCCCATCTGCCGTGAGCTTGGAGAGCCTGTTGAGGGCCTTCAGTCGGAGATGCCCCCACCTCGGGTCAAACTCCCATGACACTTCGGACACCAAAAAGAAAAATCTCCCCTTCCACTCATGGATAGAGGAAGGGGCACCTCGGAAGAGGGACATACCACCTTGGAAGGTGAAGTACAACCACTCTCCGTCCGTCGGGTTCGTTTTTAATAAAAAACACCAGCGGAAAATGCTTACCAGAGCTGGGATCCCATGCGTGAGGCAAAGGGACAAGAACCTGACTATGGTTCTCCACGAGTTCGGAGCGAGCTGTGCTGGGACGAGTTGGTACTCCACCAGCAGGTCGTTCACGAACTCGTGGAGGAAGAACCGCAGGCCGGCCCAGAGCGTCTCAACGTACACTCCGATCCGACCTGGGGGCAGTCACGTTACCCGGTCCTCCGGCCCCGCGGGTTCAAGATGAAACCCAAACCAGAAAAAGAACCGAGAATTAACCATCTCCAGTCCCTCCTTCGACAGGCTAGATCCGACTTCGTTCGGACTAGAACCCATTTTCAGAAAAAGAGAAGGAAAAGTGGAGAACAAAGGAAAACGAAGAAAAAGAGGAGGACACCCCTAACTAAGGAAGGAAGATGACCTACGGTGGTGGGATCATCGGAAATCGCCTTGAGGCGCCGCCGGAAGGCTCGGTTACGACTGAGAAAGATGAACAAAAGGTGAAAGTGAAGAAGGGAAAGCAGCCAAGCGAGACCTTTTTTAGGGCCAGGTCGAGGGGTTTATATAGACCTTCCCGATGGCCCGGATCGGCAGGGCTGGATCCCGCCTCTCGTTCGGATTGCGCCACTTGTCGGCCCCGAAAACCGAAGCGGCATATTTATTTTAGGTTGGTGCCTCGAACACATAATCGAGGCAGTGTCCCGTCGGATCTTGGGATCCCATCATGAGTCCGCCTCACGAAGCAGTCTCGGAGGACGAAAAGGCGTCGCCCCATCTCCTCTCATTAAAAGTATCCCGAAATGCGCAGAGCGCCGGAACAATTTAAAGTCCCCCTAGCCCCCATCATGGAAATAAAGACAACTACTTTCCACGTCCGAGCTCGCAAGCGGCTCGAACTCGAAAGTCGGGGATAGTGTTGGGGTAATACAGATCGCCCCAAAGCATGTGAGCATATCGCGGAACATGTGATCAGGGGCACCCGAATTTTCGACCTCGGATACGTCCGACCTCCGAGCTTCCGACCCGGCGCCCGATCAGGTGCCCGACCTCGGAGCTCGCCACCTCGAAAGTCCGACCTCGCCGTTCACCTATCGCGGTCACATCCTTCTGTAGCCCGATCAGAGGCCATACCCTGCCACTGCCCCTAGCATTTAATATGTGTGGCCTCTGCAGATCTCCGATTTACTCCACAATTAATGCACGTCTCCGGCTTACTCAACCATCATCACGCATGGCTCCTGCAGACCTCCGACTTACTCAACAATTAATGCGTGTGTCACCTGCAGAACTCCTCCATTTTATTGGGGGCTGGTGGACAGAAAACTCTGCACACACATTGTTTCTCCTCATACACACTTGCCTCCCTCTGACTTAGGCATCGGAGGGTCGGCATCAGAAAATACGGCCACCGGATTTTTTGCAGGTCCAGCAGAGGACGCCGCCTGTCAACGGATCGCCGCCGCCAGTGTTCGCCGGAGCTCCTCCTTGTCAGCTGACCGGTCGCCCCCGGGTCCAATTTTTAGCAACAATTGCTGGTCTGGCAGGGGATTTACACCCCGTCACCAGCATAGCCCTCCACCGATCCGAGCAGCAAAAGAGAAAGTGTCCCCCAGAAGTTATTGTCCGCTTTGGGGGTCGAGCGTACCCGAAGCCCTCCTCACAGTTTTGCCCCACAAATGGCGCCTCCTGAGGAAAGGGTTATTGAGCCTCCCATTTAAGGCACAGACCTTTCCGCTACACGGTTGATGTGGGACTAAATTCAGGAATCCCCAACACAGCCCCCCAGCGGGAAGGTCCTGTGTCGGGTTAGAGGCTCCTCCTCCGTGGTGCTGGTCTGGCGTGGGATTTACACCCCGTCACCAGCATAGCCCCCCACCGATCCGAGCAGCGAAAGAGAAAGTGTCCCCAAGAAGGTATTGTCCGTTTTGGGGGTCGAGCGTACCCGAAGCCCTCCTCACGGTTTTGCCCCACAAAAAGTGCCTTCCGAGGAAAGGGTTATTGAGCCCCCCATTTAAGGCACATACCTTTTCGCTACATGGTCGATGTGGGACTAAATTCGGGAACCCCCAACATAAAGGTTCATCCGAAACTATAAGAACCCGTGCTGTTTGATCTTTCACGGATTATGCACTATTAATAATTATATAATGATCCAGGGAGATCATCAGATATATCAGAAAATCAAATCATATATAAAACTTTCGAAAACTATAACTTAACCGTACGATGTTCGATTAATATATTTTTTTAAATCAAATAATTTGTCAAATTCTATGGTAGAGCACCACCCCTTAAAAGGTATCAGTAATCATGCCAAAATTCCACATTTAGATCACGAAATAGAGTACTAGTCAACCTTTTTTTTTTGTAAAAAGACTTTGGCTAGATGTATCTTCTAATCCCCCAAAACATATACAAAATATAGAAATTAAAGTTGATGTAGGAGTCGAAATTTATCATCTATAAAAATTTTAGTTTTTTTGTGTTTATATTTGCTAATCATATCTATTTTAGGAAAGCTAATTCTATTTGAACTAGAAGGAGAATTTCAATCTAAACTATGCAAAAATGAATCTCACTATTATAAATAGATGCTATGTATCTTAATTTAAAAATCATCAATAAAAGAAAAGGAAACGTAAATTCTTCGCCAAATCTATTCCACTTTTTCATAATTTTTGAGAGATGTAAGTTTAGCGGGTTGAGTAAATTTTTCCTTCTGCCTAGCGGAACTTATAGGGTCATCCGAAATAATACTTTCTTGGCTTTCTTTTGGTAACATGTTGGATGGTTATAGATAGTATCAAAGAAAACTAAATCTAGACTTCAAGTGAATTAGGAAACACTGCAAGGTGCTCCTTTTGGAGCTGACCATGAACCACACATGGTATTTATAATTGGATTTAGGATGTTTGTGTAGTCATTGAATAGATCTTGAGTAGGGTTAAAGGAAATGAAATAAAACCTTCTTGGCTAGACTTTTTGGATGAGATCCTGAGTTGTTATGAAAATCCAACAAAGTTATCTTTTAGATGACAGCAAAAGGTATATATGTATATGTCTATGTGTCCATATTGGATTTTTAATCTAGAGCTAACACATGGACACCCACACATGATAAGAGTTCGAGCATGGACAATCCGAATCATTGGATGTGAATTATTCTCTTTAAATTGCTTATTGTTAAAATATAATGTGATTTAGAGATTTCTGGCTTAAGCATCACCTCTACATCCAATGATTAAAAATAAATAGTTTTTAAAAAATAAAATAATATCTTGGATCTCAAAATTAAATAATTTTTTTAATAAGCAAATTATAAATAGCAAATTATATTCAATGGCTGGAACCTTCTATACTAGACTTTTGGTCATCCAGCCAGGACCAGATTACAAGAACTCTTTTATAGATGCTATATATTAGCCCTAATAAAATTTTTATTAGTTATTTATTTTATGCGATGGTTCTTTGCAGCGGTTTTGCTAGGATGAGGGCAGTCAATTGGTATAGTGCTGCTGTGACTGATCAGTTGGTATATTGCCACTACGATAGTTGGTCTTGATGTGAAGGAACCACTTAGCCGTAGAACCCATGTGGCCATGTCCAAATACAAAACGTACGATCGTAGATGTAATTTGCCCTCGTTTTTCTCCCATGATTCCCGGTGAGTTTGGATTCTCATGACCTCATCATGCGTTATTTAAGGCGTCCACCTCACTTTGCAAGCCCTGTCCATAGGTGACTGATGTCAAGTAAATCAAGATACTAGTGTAATCTTGATCGTCCAATCAAAAAACTAGTGTAATCTTGATCTGGATGGAAAGCTCAAGTTATTCAAGTGAAAATTAAATGTATAAGTAACCCTTCTTGAGGTCATTGATTTGGGTAAAATAGCCATGAAAGAGGGCCTGTAATTCATGAATTAGTATGTAAGATAGGTTTTGAAAGCCTTTTTGCAATCTTTGCCGTCTTTAATTAACCACCCAAATACCAGTGTAAATATAAGGGCTGGTCCAAAATGTAGATGTTTGGCCAAATATGTAGCTAACTGAATGGGGTTGTATATTTCATACGAAAGAGGATTTGCCTTTCCTTGTGCGAATCCACCGTTCTAGTCGCTCTGAGATCAGTGTAGATAGGTAAATGACTAGTTTGGAGTGCTTCGAGATCTATGCAGTGGGTGATCGAATGAGGGATTCATGTGAGGGAAGGTGAACCCCTCTTTCGCTCCAAAGATATAACCCCTATCTGTAAGTAACTATGCAACAAGGGACTTCAATTGGTTGAATGTACTAGTCCAAAAAGGATGATGTTTGTTGGGACTGGATTTCTCTGTGCAAGCAGGAAAAAAAAAAGAGAAACAGGTGGGTTCAAGATAATAAAGAACATTTGTCCATTGATTTCCTCAGCTTGATTCTTTAGAAGTTTATGTGGAGCGAGGGAAATCTTGGGGACATGATTTGCATGATTCAAGATCATATTCAAGTTTCAGTATCGCATATGTATGAGTCCCATGGATGATAAAGCGCTTGCAAGTTTCTTCATGACCGACTGTTTTTTGGCAACTATACATAGGAAAGCCTTGGGGTCTTAAAGGGTGCGCACAGAGAATGTTGGCAAAGTGTGGTGCATCCAAAGCAAAGAATGCAAGGAACAGCATTGGAGTCGACTCATGCAGAGCTGGAGTCGGCTCATGTAGAGTTGGAGTCGACTCATGTAGAGCTAGAGTCGACTCCAGAAAAATAGGCAGAGAAGCGCATGCCAGGAACAACAGAGGAGTCGACTCGTACTACTTGGAAGTCGACTCCTGCAGAGCTGGAGTTGACTTGCCAGAGAAGGAGTCGACTCTATGACATTAGGCAGAAAAGCAGCTTTCTGGAAACCTGAGAAAGTCGACTTGGGCTGTTGAGGAGTCAACTCGGGCTGTTGAGGAGTCGACTCATGGACTGCGGGAGTCGACTCTAGGTCGGGGCCAGTTTTAGGTAGAGACGGAAATTGGTTTTCTACCTGCTTAAGACTAAGGTAATTTGAGTCTTAAGGGGCTAATCATCATTGGGTTAGGTTTAGGCTCAAGGAGAGAGAGAGAGCATGCAAGTCATAGGTGTACATGGGCTCGGGTTGAGTGCTTTCTCATGTGATTTAGCCTAGGTGAGTTTTTTGGATTTGGGTCATGATTGACCATGTATATATATACTCTTGTAATTTGTGTATTGGTGGAATAAAATCATTTGAAACTTTTTCTTCCGGAAAAACCCTAATCTTCTTCCTCTCTTTCTCTCACGCATGCAGCCATCAAAGGAGCCTATTTCCACTAGGCTCTTGTTCTTCTCCATAATCAAAGTATCCAATCGATCCACGCCTCTTACAGTATAGGGAATGCCCTAGGTGCTGCAATTTAGAGGCACGAGTGTCCCTACATTTGGTATCAGAGCCATGGGTTGCTGATTCGGTGGAAAAAAATCAAAACTATGATGAGGCTTCAAAATAGATTTTTTGTGTTCATTAAATTTTTATTTGGTGTTATGGCTTTGAAAAATCTCAAAACGGATTTTGAGAAGTTGGATGGCAAGAAAAACTTCACCTTATGGCAGCAAAGGGTGAAGGATTTGCTGGTGCAACAGCAAATCTATAAGGTCTTGGTTAGGAAAAGACCGAAAAGGATCAGTTTGGAAGATTGGAAGGAGTTAGAGGATATTGTTTTGAGCACGATTCGTTTGTGTTTGGCTGATCAGGTGCTACCTGAGATTTGCTCAAAGATGACAGCCAGAGGGTTATGGGAGAGGTTAGAGAACACCTATATGGGTAAGAGTATGACTAATAAACTATAGTTGAAAAAACAGTTGTATAGTCTGCGGATGCCGGAGGGAGGGGATCTGATTTTTCATATTCAGAAGTTCAATCAAGTTTACTCGGAGGTTATGAGCCTTGATGTGAAGATTGAGGAAGAAGATAGGACCCTTCTACTGCTATGTTCTCTCTCGGGATCATATGGTGGGCTAATCATGACTCTGGTGTATGGAAAAGAAACACTGAACTACGAAGAAGTGATTGGTGTTTTGCGGTCCAATGAGCAAAGAAAAAAGATTTGTAAGGAGGCTTCAAACTCAGAGGTACTTGCTGTTAATGAGAGGCAAGGAAGGCCTTAGAAAAGGGTTAGAGAGAAGTCCAAGGGCAGATCGAATCCTCAGAGAAAGCAGAAGGCTTGGAAATGCTATAAGTGTCATCAAATTGGACACATAAGGTGGAATTGTCCTTTGCTGAAATTGGGGAAGGGCAAGAATGTCTCCAAGGGTGGTTCGGCTGGCTATGGAGATGCTCACACATCTGAAGACAGTGGAGATGATATCCTAGTTGTTTCAAATGGTCACATGAAGAAAAACAGTCGGTGGACATTAGATTCAGCATGTTCACATTACTACACTTCGCATCGGGAGTAATTTGATACCTATGAGAAAACCAATGGAGGAAGTGTGAGTTTAGGTGATGATCATCCTTGCAAGGTTGCTGGTGTAGGCACCATTAAGATGAAAATGTATGATGGGGTCATCAGAACATTGACTAATATGGAGTATGTCCCAGAGCTGAAGAAGCACGGGTGCGCTTTTGGTAGCCAGCCGGGCAGCGGCTGTTTGAGAATTATAAAGGAGGCTTTAGTGGTGATGAAGGGCAAAAGGATGGCCAATAATCTCTATGAGATGGAAGACTTAGTGGTGATGGATAGTGCAGAGGTATTGGCAGCAGCATAGGAGAAGCAGTTGGTCTACAAACTGTGGCACTATCGGATGGGACACATAAGCGACAGGGGGCTCACAGAACTCGGTAAAAGAGGCATGATTCCAGTAGTGGAAAAGGAGAAAAATGATGTATATGAGCCTTGCATTTATGACAAACAGCATAGGGTAAAGTTTGCCAACAGTTTCAATCGGAGTGAAGGCGTTCTGCAGCTAGTTCACTTGGATGTTTGGGGACCGACGCATATTTCAGCTAGAGGTAGAACAAGATATTTTTTGACCTTTAATGATGACTTATCCAAAAATATATGGGTCTATCTGATTAAGAAAAAATCAGAGGTGTTTGCTCGGTTTAAATCCTGAAGGGATGAAGTTGAAAAGAAAACAGGGCAGTCAGTGAAGTGCCTGAGGTCTGACAATGGTGGAGAGTATACAAGCTTTGAGTTCAAAAGGTATTGTGAGGAGCATGGTATCAAACAAAATCTCACAGTAAGGATGACCTCCCAACAGAATGGTGTGGCCGAAAGGATGAACTGTACATTGACAAAGAAGGCCAGGAGTTTGAGGCTGCAAGCATCACTTCTCAAAACTTTTTGGGGTGATGCGATAATTTTTTCTTATTTTCTTATTAACAGGTCCTCCAATAGAAAGCTTGATGGAGGCATTCCAGAGGACATCTAGAGTGGAAAGAAGGTGGAGCTTGGTCACCTAAAGGTATTCGATTGCCCGACCTATACATTAGTAGAGGCAACCGAAAGAAGCAAATTTGACCCGAAAAAGTCTACCATCAGTATTTGCTATGGGATCCACATTCTCAGAAGTCTACCATCAGTAGGAATATTATCTTTGATGAAGAGAGCATCTTGAAGCGGCCGGGAGTAGCAGGTGAAGAGCAAAAGGTTAGACAGGGCAGCAGTGGATAACACTCACTAGAAGGTGATATTCCTTCAAATTCTACTTCGAAACATGTTTCTTTTGAGATGGAATTTGGTAGGCATGTTCCCACATATGTGGAGGACCAGCTAGGAGGGCCACCTGTCCAGGAAGAGATGCATAGAGCCACAAAGTTTAGGTATGAAGGACCCTGTAAGGGGAGTGGGACCGCACAGATAGAAGTGCATCATCTTTAAGCTTGTCAGGTATGGCATTGATGAGACTATCTCCTATGCTCTCCTTACTGCTAATAGAGATCTAGAGACCTTTGAGGAATCCATAAAAAGTTCAGATCAGGAGTCATGGATGCAGGCCATGATGCAAGAGATGCAATCACTGGAAAAGAACAGTACATTGCAGCTAGTGGATCTACCTAAAGATGCTTGGGCCATTGGTTCAAAATGGGTATTCACAAAGAAGAAGGTACTTTCAGAGAAAGGTGGAGTCAGATACAAGGTAAGACTTGTTGCATAGGGGTACTCACCGAGAGAAGGGGTGGATTACACAGGTATTCTCTTCGGTGGTGCGGCATGCTTCACTTCGGATATTGTTGTCTTTGGTGGCACAATATGATATGAAATTGGAAAAAATAGATGTGAAGACGAGGTTGTTGCTTGGGAGCCTAGAGGAGAGGATATGCATGCAGCAACCAGCAGGTTTTAGGCAGCTGGGGTTGGAAAAAAAGGTATGTCTACTGAAGCGATCCCTCTACGGCCTGAAGCAGTCACCTCGACAATGGTACAAGAGGTTTGACACTTTTTTGCTTAGCCTTGGATTTTTCAGATATGAGCATGATAATTGTATCTATATGAAGGATGTGGATGAGGATGATGCTTTATATCTACTTTTGTATGTGGATGATATGCTCATTGCCTGCAGGAGTGTCGATGCAGTGAATGGGCTGAAATCTGCATTATCTTCAGAGTTTGAGATGAAGGATTTGGGTCCTTCCAAGAAGATTCTTGGAATGAAGATTAGCAGAGATAGGAGTAAGGGTGTCCTCCACTTGTCTCTAGAAGGATATATTCAGAAGGTGTTGAAAAGGTTTGAGATGGACAAAGCCAAACCGGTTGGAACATCGATGGCAAGTCATATGACTCTTTCGAAGTTGCAGAGCTTCCAGACAGATGAAGAGAAAAAGTACATAGATAGAGTTTTGTATGCTGGTGCCGTGGGCAGCATGATGTATGCTATGGTGTGTTGTAGGCCAGACATAGAATATGCAGTGAGTTAGGTGAGCAGGTGCACGGCAAACCTAGGGAAGGAGCATTGGCAGGCTCTGAAGTGGATATTCCGATATCTACAAGGAACTCGAAGGCTTGGTCTGACTTTTCAGCAGCAAGATGGACATGGGAGGAACTCCAATGCCTCGAGGGAGTTCTCAGGTCAATTGGAAGGGTTTGTGGATGGAAATTTTGTAGGTGATGTAGATACAAGGAGGTCTACCACAGCATATTCAGTGGACCAATTTCATGGAGATCAACCCTTCAACTTATCATGGCCTTGTCCACCACAGAGGCTGAGTACATAGGGATCATAGAGGCTGCCAAGGAGGCTCTTTGGCTGAAGAGACTCATACAGAAGATGGGTGTGAAGCAAGGTATAGTGGTGCTGCACAGCGACAGTCAAGAATGCTTTGAAGTTGGTTCAGAATCCAGTCTATCATGCTCGCACAAAGCATATAGATGTGAGGTACCACAAGATCACAGAGTTAGTGGGGGATGGTGAGGTGATGCTGGTGAAGGTTCATACAAAGAAGAACCCGTCGGATGCATTAACGAAACCTCTTCCACGAGACAATTTTCTCTCTTGTGTGGAGCTGATGGGATTGACGGACCAGGTGGAGCTTGCAGAGGCTTTGGAGCACCAAGGTGGAGATTGTTGGCACAAGTGTTTTGCATCAAAGCAAGGAATGCAAGGAACAACAGAAGGAACAATATTGGAGTCGACTCATGCAGAGCTGGAGTCGACTCATGTAGAGCTAAAATCGACTCCAGGAAATCAACCAGAGAAGCACGTGCCAGGAACAGTAGAAAAGTCGACTTGTACTGATTAAGAGTCGACTCCTGCAGAGCTGGAGTCGACTCTAGGACATTAGGCAGAAAAGCAGCTTTCTGAAAACCTGAGAGAGTTGACTCGGGCTGTTGAGGAGTCGACTCATGGACCGCGGAAGTCGACTCTAGATCGGGGCCAGTTTTAGGTAGAGATGGAAATTGGTTTTCTACCTACTTAAGACTCAAGTAATTTGGGTCTTAAGGGGGTTAATCATCATTGGGCTAGGTTTTGGCTCAAGAAGAGAGAGAGCATGCAAGTCATGGGTGTACATGGGCTTGGGTTGAGTGCTTTCTCATGTGATTTAGCCTAGGAGAGTTTTTTTGGATTTGGATCATGATTGACCATGTATATATACACTCTTGTAATTTGTGTATTAATGGAATGAAATTATTTGAAACTTTTTTCCCTGAAAAACCCTGATCTTCTTCCTCTCTTCCTCTCACGCACGCAACCATCAAAGAAGCATATTTCCGCTAGGCTCTTGTTCTTCTCCATAATCAAAGTATCCAATCGATCCACGCCTTTTGAAACATAGGGAACGCCCTAGGTGTTGTGGTTCAGAGGCATGAGTGTCCCTACAGAGAAGAAAAGACTGGTTGTTGTGGTTGTAGTTCAATTGACAGAAATCATTCCTCTCCTTTTGAAGAGTTTCATCAACAAGAAGAGATATTTCCTTTCATTTTCAATAGAAATCTTTCAAGAATAAAGGTTTTTAGTCTATTGTTTTTAGTTGTAGGTGCCAACGATTCGAACGTAAGCTAAGCCAGGACTAGCCCTAGCTTGGATCATTTGACAATCCAGCAGAGCTCAAGTGGCCCACCGGTGACTTATTTAAATGACCTAATAAAAACTAGGATCATTAGAAGCTATCATTTATATTGTTTGGAGTAAAAATCTTGATTATATTTTACTTTTATAACTCAAATACATTCTATTCTGCATAATCTAACTAATTTATGATAAATAATTATAAAAGACAATCATTCACATTGATGATGATAATAATAATAATAAAAATAATATGTAGTTAGATCTTGTTGTGCTACATTTCATGCCTTGTTGGAGGGTTGCCACTTATGTATGTTATACTAAAGTCCCTTACTCCTTGCTAGAACTATGTGATCATCACCACCTGTCACATCCCATACCTACTAGTATGAACGATACATGATAGACGGCCACACACCTACAAGGTGTACCATAGGGCATGCAACGCCTAAAGAAAAGTTACATACTAAGCTTTCATAGAATAATAATTTTTCATAATTCAAGATCCAACATTATTTTTCAAATAAATTCTATATAGATTTCATAGATATTTACTACAAAAGAAAAGATGTTGCTTCTGGTCCTAGTCCTCTCACCCACAACCCAAGATCCCATCCGCACTATATATTGGCATCTGAAAAAAAAAGCAAAAGAAATAAAAATGAGCTAAAAAGCATAGTAAGTTACCTCTATCTTTAGTTCAATCAAGCATAATATAAATAGAATATCATTTTTATGTTATAAGAGTTTTGATTATAATTAGAAACATGCTAAGGAATGTAGACTACATATTTTAAAAAATATGTAATGAATCCAATCAAAGATAAGATTCCAAATCAATGAATTTAACCACTCATTTTCTCTCCTAACCTTTACGACTATGATCACGATTGGCCCGTGGCAAGCCCGAAAAGAGATTAACTCCTAACTATAATATGTCACCAATCAACATGCACCAGTGATCACCCCAATAAAGGCTTGGAAGGATACTAACATTAAAATCACATGAAAATATATACTTGTAACAATATATGTCAGCGATCGCCCTACTGGCGTGGCCTGAAAGAAAACTAACTCCTGACTATAACATGCCACCAATTGGCATGCGCCAGTGGTTGGCCCACTAGAGGCCTAAAAAGATAGTAAATCCTGACCCGTATGGTCAAAGTTACTCTATAGAGCAAATCATCAAAATATAAGAAAATCAACAATGTCCCAATGCAAAAATGATGCAAATTTATATCCTAATAAATCATTTCATGCTTAATCATATATTTTTAGAATTAAACATTTATGCAGAGCATACAGAATATGTAGAACACAACATATAATATACATATGCACGAATAATATTTGTAATTAGATCTCAATATATATAAAGTATATTATGCATATAAAATGATATTAGAGTAGTGATACTTACAGCTCAACTGATAAGGTACAAAAAACTCTCCTATCGAATTAGGCACGACCTATTCAAAAGCATTTTCTATTGGTTAGTTTTTTCTTCTAAAGCAAAAAAAAGAACTTGGCATATCTACCAAGGATCCCAACGTTTGTGGGGCACCACCCAAAATTCAATAATTTAGAAAAGATCCACACTAGGAGCCATGACCCTAGGTCTATCAATCAATAGCTATGATCTGGGTGCATGCCTCAAATCTAATCTAATTCTCATAATGCCATCTACGCCTCCTAATTTAAAAATAGTGGAAACAAAAAAGGTTGTAGTTACCTCAGTGATGGGATCAGTCTCTAGAACCTAACATGCCTCCAAGATCTAGTGCTCCATGCTCTCCTAGACCTGCATAAAAATAAATGAGCCAGTTTAGAGAAAAAAGGGGAAAAAGAGAAAGAAGGAGAAAGATATAGGGATATTAGATAGGGGTCAAGAAAGTGAGAAGATGGTGGTCGGCCCTATGTCGATCACCCATGTGTGAAAGAATCTGAGAGAGAGCAAAGAAAGAATTATAGAGTGGAAGAGAAAAATAGAGAGAAAGAGAGAGGAAAACGAGAGAGAGAGAGAGAAAGAGATAGCATACGGCAGGGGAGGCATCCATTGAAGGAGAGGAAAGAGGAAAAGAGGGGAAGAAGGGGGTGCTAGCAGCCCGGCTATGGTGGTGGTGGAAGGCTTGGTTGTGGCTGGTGCGATGATGGCTAGCGAAGATGGACAAAACTTGGGAAGCAGAAAGAAGGCCGAAGTGTCTTGGATCAACCATCCAACGGAATAGGCCAAGCAAGAATTAGAGGCTTGCAAAAAAGGGAGGATGATGGAGGTCTCATCGGTACCATGGCTGCCCCTACGTGCACAGCAATGACACTCTGACTCGTGATCCGAGGAGGAGGAAGAAGAAGAAGTGAAGTGGGCGATGCAGGAAGTTGAAAAAAAAATAGAGAAGAAAGGCTGGATTTTAAGGTTATCATGGGAGTCAATCTCACCATATATTGAGGAGAAGAAAGGAAGGAGGAGAGTGTGATCCGCTCCTCCTTGGTTAGCTCGAACAAACAAAGGAAGGAGGAAATCTACTTCCCTATTAGGCCTAGCAAGAATGGAAGGAAAAGAGGAAGCTTTCGAAGAATTTTGGCTGGATTTTAAATATCTCCAGGCCAATTTGGAATATGTTTGCAGCTCCTGGATTCACCCTTGCTGGCTACTAAAGATGGCAAGCTAGGTGGAGGAGAAAAAGGAATGGAAATGGAGGAGGAAATCAGCCCTCCCCTATTTCAAAATGTTAAACCCTTGCCTCCTAAAAAAAATTTATCCTCGAAATTTAAAGCATACCTAAGCCCTAAAAATATTGAGGATATCTAGACCTCATCTTATCTTCAATCTCCTAAGTGGTCTCTCTCTAGGTTTGTTTGCTTCACTAGTCTTTCACATATAGTATGGTGTGCTGCCTCAAAACTTGATCATTTCCATCTACAATCTTGATGGTTACTCATAAGAGAGATCATCATTAAGCTACAGGGGTTCGAACCTTACTATATGGCTATGAATCGATGCATACTTTCTCAGTATGGACATATGGAACACATTATGCACCCCTACCAAAGCTAGTGAAAGAGCCAAGCAATAGGTCACCTTTCCAACCCTATCTAAGATCTCGAAGGGACCCACATATTTGGAATTCAATTTAACTCGAACTTTAAATCTTATTACACCCTTAGTAGGAGATACCTTTTGGAATATATGATCTCCCTTTTAGAAATTTAGTTCCCTCCTTTTATTATCAGCATAACTCTTTTGTCTATTCTAAGCACTAAGAATCCTTTTCCGAATGAGTTGGATCTTGGTTCTTGTTTGCTGAACAATCTCTAGGCCTAACAATTTCCTCTCACTTACATCATCCTAATAAATTAGAGATCCGCATTTTTCTTCTATACGGAGCTTCAAATGGGGCCATTTGGATGGTAGCTGTTATTATAAAAAAACTCTACAAGTGGCAAGTGTTCGTCCCAAAAACTCTTCAAATCTAGCATGCAAGCTCTCAACACGTCCTTTAGCACATGATACATCAGTGAAAGCAGATTCAGGGGACTCTCCTTGAGCACATCATACATCCCCAAAATATCTCTTTCTGAAATAAAGTCAATTCTTCCCGTCTTGGGGAAGATGATCTTATTGATCATATAATGAAGAAGTTGCATCTCCAAAGAAAGTTGGCTTGTACTCACCTCTTTCAGTTCATCAACTTTCTCTCTATCCAAAATGAGCTGCAATCCAATCTAACGCTCTTCAAGATGATCATCTAAAGGTCCAGCGGTCAACATGTGTAGAATCCTTTCCAAAGTTGATACATTCAAAAAAATGTGAGTCCCTTTGAATGTGAACTCCAAGTTTTCTACCCCGAACTTTGCATTTCCATATAATTCTCTTATTAAGTTGGGGTATGTAGGAACATCTAGGGAGCACATAAACTCTGAACCCAACTGCTTTAGTTTTCTTCCAATAGAAAACACTTTCATTGCAAAAACATAAATCAATTTTCCGTCCAGTAGTTCATTCCAAAAACATAAATCAATCTTCCTAGCAAAGAGGGGTACCTGACATACGATAGCTTGGGGAGGAGTAGGAACTACCTCTTCAACTTGCAGACGAACACGGTCCAACCTAGCTTTGGTTCGCCTTTCCAATAGAACTAGGGTTTCTATCCGCTTCATCCGTTGAGCAATCTATTTTTTAGGAGCCACAAGAGACCAATTTAACCCCAAAAGAAGAAAATCTTGGATGAGGAAAGAGTGGTTTTGGAAGAAAAGAGGGTTGGAGAGAGTTTCAAGTAGAAGGAGGGAGTAGAAGAAATGAAACGTAATTGGGAATGTTCGAGTATAACACTTGTCTTCCGACACAAGGGTCGGCTCTAGCTAACTTGCAAGTCGGCTTCTAAGTAGGGGGCTATCCGATCAATTTCTATGTGTCGAATCCTTTACAGGCTATAAAATTTTGAGTTAATTTTAGAGTCGACTCGAAGCTCCCCCTCAATCCAAGGGGTCGACTCATCATTATCTAGAGTTGACTACTTAAACCAAGAGTCGGCTCACTATGGAAAGGGATTCATGATTTTTATCTAAGTTATAATGAATGAAATTGAATTAATCTAACAAAACAATTGGGAGTTTAACAAAAAAAAAAAATAAAATGAATTACAAACTCCAAGTTCACCCCTAACCAAAAAAACTTGTCTTCACTAAGATATTTAGTTAAAATATCAGCTAAATATTTTTTAGAGCAAATAAAATTAATCATTACATTATTGCTTTGAACATAATCTCTTATGAAATGATGTCTTATCTCAATATATTTAGTTCATGAGTTCTGTACAGGGTATTTAGTAAAGTTAATAGCACTTGCGGTCACATCTTATAAAAATTTTATCAAGTTTTATACCATAATCCTCAAATTATTGCTTAATCCTCAAGATTTGAGTACAACAACTTCTGGCTGCTATATATTTAGCTTCAATTGTAGACAAAGCTACCGAATTTTATTTTTTTCTAAATCGAAAGATTAAGTTAACTCCAAAAAATTGGCAAGTTTCACTAGTACTTTTTTATTAATTTTGCAACCAGCAAAACCTGTATCTGAACACCCAATTAGGTTGATTGATGATTGTTTAAAGTACCAAAGCCTAGGTTTTGTGTTCCATTTAAATATCTTAAGATTCTTTTAATAGTTGTTAAGTATGATTCTTCAGGATTAGACTGATATCTAGCATATAAACAAACATTAAATATGATATTAATTCTACTAGCAGTAAGATGTAATAATGAATCTATCATGCTTCACTGAAGCTTTACATTAATACTCTTACGAGGATCATCTTTATCTAATTTACAAGATGGGCTCATAGGGGTACCAATATGCTTGGATTTCTCCAAGCTAAGGTTTTTCAGAATTTTTCTTATATACTTGCTTTGACTGATAAAGATCCTATCTTTGTTTTGTTTAATTTAGAGTTAAAAAAAATGTGAGTTCACTCATCATGCTCATCTCGAATTATTCCTATATAAGCTTAGCAAAATCTTGACATAAAGCTTCATTAGTGGCAGCAAAAATAATATCATCAATATATATTTGAACAATTAAAACATCATCATCTTTTCTTTGTATGAAAACAGTTTTAACTATATTTTCTCTTGAAAAATTATTTTTTATAGAAATTTGCTTAGCCTTCCATACTAGGCCCTAGGAGCTTGCTTTAGACCATATAAACTCTTATTTAATTTAAAAATTTATATTTTTCAAATTTAGGAGGTTGTTCCACATAAACTTTTTCTGCCATAAATGAATTTAGAGAAGCACTTTTAACATTCATTTGAAACAATTTGAAATTCATGTAGCAAGAAAATACAAGTAATAGTCTAATAGCTTCTCATCTTGCAACTGGAGCCAAAGTTTCATCAAAATTAATGCATTCTTCTCGATTATATCATTTGGCAACCTAGCTTTATTTCTAATAACACTTCTATCTTCATTTAATTTATTTTTGTATCCTATTTTGTTTCTATTATAGGATCATCTTTGGGTCTACTTACAAGCTTTCAAACATTATTTCTTTCAAATTGGTTTAATTATTCTAGCATGCTAATTATCTAATTATGATCTTGTTAAGCTTTTTCTATAGTTTTAGGTTCAATCTAAGATACAAAGGCTAAGTGATTACATGCATCTCTAATGGAGAACTTAGTTCTTATCCTTTGTGATGGATCACTAATAATAAATTTCTTTGGATGATTATGAACATACCTCCATTCTCTAGGTAAGTCATGCCTACCTTGAGGTTGTTGTTGTGGCAGATCCTCCTCTTCATGACCATCTTCTTTATCTTTTTCTTCATGCAGGAGATTGTATAGAGAGGTAAGGGACTGATAGTCAACTTTAAAGACCACGCAATAGCACGTATCTGGTAGAATAGTGATTACGGATATCGATCCACAGGAATT
>JAOXJJ010000897.1:96278-114929 GCA_025769935.1 Phoenix roebelenii
ATGTATTTATCAGTTTAAGAACATTGATAAGTGCTATGGAAAGATGATTAAATTATAAATTATTAAGCACTTATCAGATGTTGTATTGCTTTCTCAGTTGATTGACTATATCATTGAGAAAAAATAGCAAAGAGGCTAATTTTTGTAGAAAATTAAAGTGCAAAGTTTTAAAAAGTCATATTTTTAGTACTTTTGATGGCTACAATACATCAAGATAACCGAGTTTTATTTTATTTAAGCCTAGAATTAAAGCAGTCAAAATTTGGAAAGATTGGGTAATGTCCCCTGGTTTTCCAAGATTTCAACTGAGGTTAATACAATTTTCAATCATGAAACCTAAGAGACAATGATAAAACAATTCATGATTAATTATCATCCTAGCATACCGATTTAATTATTTAATAATTAATAAATTAATTTAAAAATGAAAATAATTGATCGGAAAATCTGTTAGCCAATATTTTTATATTTTATTACCCGATTTGTCAGATATTTATCTTGGTTTATACCTGTTAAAGCAATGGGGCCTGCTTGGCGTTGATGAACCAACCCATCATTCACTAAACGGCTTAAGCTGTCGGCCGTAAAAGCACGGTCCTGCTTTGCAACTTTTATCAAGCGACCACATTCTGACCACAAAGACGCCACCACCCGCACATACTTCAGAGAGAGAGAGAGAGAGAGAGAGAGAGAGAGAGAGGTGAAGCGATGGCGGCCACGATCACCCTCAGCAGCGGATACAAGATACCCATCCTCGGGCTTGGCGTGTGGAGGATGGAGAGCAAATCCATCCGAGAGCTCCTCCTCTCCGCCATCAAGATCGGTTACCGCCACTTCGACTGCGCAGGTTCCTCCTTTCAATCCCTTCTTCCCTTGGCCTTCCCCGCCTTGCCCTCTTTGACTTGCAACAGTATTTGTCCTCAAATTTGTTTCTCCGAACCAAGCTTGGAGAAATTAGGAGACCAAATATTGCTGTAAATAGACCAAAATAGTAACAAAATGGTCGATGGTGCGCTTCGGCCTGACTGTTTATTGGTAGCGGACGATGGATCATCCTTGTCCCATCCATTTAGGGTCGGCTTTGTGGATCCTATCTCGCTGTTGGCCGACACCGTGCTGTGGTTTTGCCTGTTTAAGAATTTATCGAAGCTGGCCCCACCTTTGTGAGATAAGCCTTAAATTTCTCTTTTTGTTTTTGCTGCTGCTGCTGTATTCTTTTGGTGATGTATATCATGCATTTCACACTGCAACTGGTGCACTTGATCTTGAATAAGGAGGCATGATGTTGTACTGTTTCTTCATATTTGGTGATGTATATCATACATTTGAATGTGTTGTCCTCCAGACAACAACAATCTTGCAAAGGCATGAATGTAGCTTAAAACAGTAATCACTCATTGCAGCTGATTACCAGAACGAAGCCGAAGTTGGTGAAGCACTTGCGGAGGCTTTTCAGACTGGACTTGTCAAAAGAGAGGACCTCTTCATCACAAGCAAGGTCTGCTAATGAGTTTAACCATCGAGCCAGATAATTTCAGAGTGTTAGCAATTTTTGATATCTCTAATTGTTTCTCCAATGAGAAGGCTGATTTTTCTTGTCTCCGGTAAGACAGCTTTGGAATTCAGACCATGGGCATGTGGTTGAGGCCTGCAAGGATAGCTTGAAGAAGCTTCAGTTAGACTACCTCGATCTCTACCTTATCCACTTTCCTATTGCTATAAGGCATTCTGGTATGTTCCTACTAACATTTTGCTTAAATTAGCAAGCACTGATTTCAAACTATCAGCATCTTTGGAGCCAATTGTACCATTATTTTGGTGGATATGCAGGGGTAGGAACAACTTCTAGCGCTCTTGATGAAAATGGTGTGCTAGACATAGATACAACAATATCCCTGGAGACTACTTGGCATGCACTGGAAGATCTTGTGTCTATGGGATTGGTACGCAGTATTGGAATCAGGTAGAGCTGCTTACATGTTTTGATTTCAAATTTCATGTGTATACCTGTACTATAGCCTACCTACAACTTGAAATTGGTAGTTTTTCACGCACCATTCGATTAGTGTGCATTTGAATATTCCAATTGAGCCCCAGCTGTCCACTAGTCTACTAAAACCTTCTACCCCTCCCCCATAAAATCTATTGCCTTCTATTGTTACCATGGGATTCTTCTGCCTTCTTTTTCCAAAATGTTCCTGAGTATTATTCCTAATGGTTTGGATGCTGATTTTGTAGTAATGTTTCCTACCCAATTAGATTTCTTTTACTGACCTGCCTTTGGCTTTGAACATGTTCTTAATATTGTAGTTTTCTATATGACATGGTCTTGTGCCTTTAGATACTTATGGGTGCAAAAGTTATATTTTTTTAAGCTTGTGATTTATTTATCATAATTCTCATCAATTTCTAGATTTAGAGATTTGTTGGTTATATCTCACTGAGAGATAAGAACTTCTTGATCTAACACCAGTTTCTTTATGATTTGTACCTTTATGTAAAGTACTTACATGTTATAAGACAGGTTTTCTTTTAGAGAAAAGTAGTTGCTAAATGTAAGTGGTATAATATGATATTAGATGATGTTCCGACTATATTAGTCACAAGTATTTTGGCAAAGGTATGTTTTTTGTGCATCTCCTCTCCCTTCATGAAAAAAAACTGCCTCCTGTCCTTCCTGCAGTCCGCATCTTTGATGAAATTTGCTTGGAATTCTCCAGCACGTGTATATACACCTATGTGGCCTTTTTGTGGGCTGCAACTCTATTCTTGCATTTCTCTTCTTTCCGAAGTAGAGCTTCAAAGTTCATAAGAGCCTCCTAACACCTTATGCGAACAGAACTGTTGTAACAACTGACTGTTGGCTTAGAGCAGTAATTTCATGACCATCTCTGGTAGCATAAAATGTGCTGACAATTTTCTTTTAAGATTGAGTTCCATGGTAGTCAGTACTTATGTGGCGTAGGTTACAGGTAACTATGGGAGTCTTCCCCCACTCCCCCCTCTTTTTGTAGGTATTAGCTGGCTAAATGTTGCTACATCCCTTCTTTCCCCCATTTTCTATTCAAAATTCATGCTTAAGCCAACATGCCCACTTTCTTTTTGATGCAAATGGCTGACATGCCCACTTGTTATAATTAATTATCTATATTAGGGACCTACATATAATGGTGATGAAACAGTTTTTTTTGGAGAATGTTCCACATGCCCCTCTCTTGCACAAGATTGTGTTGCCCAAGAATTTTTCTTCAATTATTAAGAAGCTGATGTCAGATTGATAGTTAGTCATTGCAATATGCTCGACCATTCCATGCAGCCATCTTGACATATAGGGTTATGCGCTATATCTAACCCATTCTAATGGGAGAAAAAGATTGGAAAGCATTGATGATAACAGGATGCAGTGAAGTGTTTCTTCCATAGCAGGGAGGTAAAAAACTGTTGGAGCATGCAATCATGTCCTTCAGAAGAAAAAAGTAGATCCATGTGTTATATCTCTGGAAGGACCTAATCAAAGTAGAAGAAGACAACTGAATTTTTCCAAACTTGATTAGTTTTCGTGGAAGAAATTAATAATTTTGGTGATAATTACTTCATTATGATTTGCATTTTGTCCTTGTCTGCATAACCTAGTCAGATGAGTAGATTTTTCATACTCTGTCCAATAATTCAGTATTTTGGATAATTGCCATGTTTTAGCGAAGCCGGTAATGACAAGCTAGAATGAGAGTGGAGGAAGAACATGCTAGAGACTAGGAATGGGAGGATGACAATAAAATAAAAAAAATTGATGTCAGAATAATTGGTTTGCCTAATCTTCATGATTTAAGATATGTGCAATTTATATTTAGCTCCTATTTGGTTAATTTAACTGGCCTTGCACTGTTGCCCTGCATATTAGTTACAACCTCCACATCTTACCCACTTTGGTGAAGATCAAGTCCATGCAATGAAGTGCATAAGCTGGAATTTCATATTGTCATGGCTTGTGCTGGGTACTTTGTATTAATCAACGAGCCTAGTGAGTAAAGACACTGAAGGTGATTAAGATAGAAATCCTAGGGATGGAAGCTAGCAGAAAGTTATGATATACATCTTTAACAGTCTTCCAAATAAATCCTTTTCTGCATCATGAAGTGGGTTGATCCAGTGATAGTGATGTGGCTATGATATCTTTGAGTATTCAACTTGATTCCCTCGAGAGCCTATTTATTGAATGTCCAAAGAGAAACTATATTCTGCACCGTGTGAAGAGGCTAAGATTAAATATGCAATCAACTACATAATTTCTTAATTCCTTTACTTTTTCCTCCAAGTGCTTTTGTTCTCATTATACGCATGTGTGCACATGCTCGCACATTACGACATTGAAACTGAAATTGTTCTTTGGACTTATAGTCATTTAATTATCTTCTTGAGGCAGGACCTAGATGCCTTGAGGAAAAAATTCTCTTGTCCAAGCTCACTTATAACTATTGCAGCATCAAGTGTGCCATTCAGGTTAATAATGTTCTAAATCTGCGATAAAGAGAAATGATAAGAAAACAGGTCTATAATGCAATATAAAGGCCACTGGTCAGCATCTTCCTTCTTGCCTCTGCTTACTGGCAACCCACTTACTAGCCGATCCTTTGAGACTGTCATTGTCAAGGTGTACCCACTCTGGCATATGTTATGATGATAACAAGAAAGTCCTCACCTTTCTCAGTCATGGCCTTGTTTCGTGCTTCGAAAATGGCTGAAATTGGCATGGGCCCACAATTTGGCTTAGAGATCCTGCTTATCACATGAACACAGTAACATGTTATGTGAGTCTGGCTCATGGGAGGAAACATCTGCATGTCTAAAAACAGCCAGTCCTTTGCATGCCTACTGCTCAAAAACCTATCTTCTAATAGCATAACTCATAAGCCTTGGAACATGATGCTTTGAGAACCAAACATAGTGCCAAGTTCAAAGACCGCATGTAAATAGCAGATTGGTGCTTTATGTCAGGACCCGGCTGTGTATTTTGTTGACCCATGAATCGCACTAATCACCTTCTTTCACATGGAAATCCGGTGATGAAGGATCATTTCTTAGTGCTAGAGTTGGGCCAAATAGCATTTCTTAGGGAAAAAGCGTTGGAAAATGCTTTGAGGTGCCCATTATGTGCACACAAAATGTTAAATGGGCCAACAACCAGAGGCTAGGCAACTCCATAATTGACTTGCCTTGTTTGGCAACAAATATTGAGTTGCACCAATCCACTCTTTCCACATGGCAAGTGAACTACTCATGTGCGCATAACGGGAGGTATGTAGCATTACTTAAAAACCCTTAGGCAACCAAGTCTCTCTTGAGCATTATGATATCAACCATGGTTCGCTGTATCAGCTTGAACTAGGCGGTACGTGGCATACTGTACCATACCAGTTTGTTACCGGTGTACGGGAGGCATACTGACACTCGATATGCCAAAAAGATCCAATATCGTACCGTACCGACATTGTGCTAGACGACGAACCTTGATGTCAACATTTTTGTAAGGCAGGTTTCACCAAATTATATGTCACCTTAACACCACCAAAACGATATATTATATTATAATGAGAATAATACCTATTATTTCTGAAAGTACTATTATAATGAAAATGACCGATCATTATTATCATTGTCAAGCCTTTTTCCAACTATTTGTGGACTGTTTATTTGCTAAGTATTCCCATTTAAGGTCACTCTTATGTGATTTGAAGCTTTTCTATATCCTTTATCATCCATGTTATGTGGGTCTTCCCCTCCTTTTCTTAGCACCTACAATGCTAACCAAAATAGCTATTCTTACTAATCGTCCTTAGATCTTCATTGTAGATATCCATACCATCTTAATTGATATTTCATCACTTTATCCTTCATTTGTGTAACTCTTATGGCTTCACTAATATATTCATCTTTTATTTTATGCTTTCTAGTTTTACCAAGCTTCCATCTTAACATTCCTAATTCTACTATATTCTACTTGTTTTCTTATAATTTTTTTATTGTCCAATACTATGAGCCATACAATATGGTAGATCTTATTGCTATTCTATAAAATTCTCCCTTAAGTCTTCAAGATATTTATTTATTATATAATATTTTGGATGCACCTTTTCATCTAAGCAGCCCCAATTCTATTATATATCTTCATCTCCCTATTATTTTGTATAATAGATCTCAAGTAACAAACTCAGTTAATTTGTGGTATATCTGGGTCATCAATCCTAAATCACATCTTCATTTTCATTCTTACTAATTTTTCATTCCATATAAGCTCTTATCCTCTAAAGTTTTTCTCTGTAAGTCCAATTTTATATTTAATATATTTCTCTTTTTATCAATCCATTCTATATCGTCTGCAATAACATATGATATGGCATATCATCCTGAATATTAGCAGTAAGTTCAACCATAGTTAGGGCAAAAAGTGTGGATTTAGTGCTAAGAATGCATGTGTTGTACCATAATAACTCCTAACATCTGTCAATACCCTCGGAAACATATCCTCAACTATTTCAATATAATGTTTATGTACACTCTTCTTAAAGCCTACCAAATTGCTTTTCTTGGTTCCCTATCATAAGTTTTCTCTAAGTCAATGAATATCATATATAGACTTTTTCCTTGTTCTTTATATTTTTCAATATCTAAGTAAAAATCCAAACTAGTATGCATAAATCCAAACTAGTTATATGGAATAGATTTATCTTTTTTAATCTTTGTGCAGTTATTTTTTAAGTCAATGAAGACCATAGACAGATTTTTTTTCATGTTTTATATATTTTTCAATCAATTGTTTGAGTAAAAAGATAGCCTCCATTGTTGATCTTTCATGTATAAATCCAAATTAGTTATATGAAATAGTTGTTATTTTTTTTATCTTTGTTCAATTATCCTTTCTTATAATTTCATAAAGTGGGTCACAAGGTTAATTCCTTGATAATTAGACCAAATTTGGACATCACCCTTATTATGATAGCCAAGTACTTAATACTTCTTGATCATCTGATATTTTCTTATATTTTTAATTTTCATTAAATAAACTAGTAAAGCTAATGTAATCTAATATCTACCATATTTTTCAAACCTCAATAGGATTTTTATTTGTCCATAATGCCATTTTTTTGCATTCTTTTCAAAGCTATCTCCACTTCACCTTTATGAGTTGTACCAATAGAATCTTGACCCCCTAATTATATTTCTTCAATTAAAATTTCCTTTTTAGAATCTTCATTTGATAATTTTTCAAAATAATATTTCATCTTTCTTTAATTTCCTTATCCTTTACTGTATCCTATTATCCTCACTTTATTGCATCTAACTTGATCAAAATATTTAGCTTTTTTCTCTCTAGCTTTAGCTATTCTATAAATTTTGTTATCACCTTCTTTGAACCCAACCTATCATGTAAAATATCATATGCTACGCATTTAACATATTAACATTTTTGCATATTTCTTAGCATTCCTATATCTTATAAAATCCTTAACATTATTTGTTTTTTTCCTATTGTTTAAAGCAAATCTATTTTATTTTAATTGCCCCTTCCATACCTTATTATTCTACCATCAACTTTTCTTTATTTATGTATCTTTTGCCCTTTAACTACCATAAAACAACTTGAGCTACCCTCTTAATACAATTAACCATTTGGTCCCACATTTTGTTTAGTTTAGTCCTTAAGTTTCATTTTTCTTCCTTTACTAATTTATCCGTAAAATATAATTTTTTTCATCTTTAAATTCCATCATCTTATCTTTGGATATTTTTTGATTTCTTTTCTTTTCTTCATATATTTATTGTATAAACCTTAGCAAGGTGCGAATGACATCTTGATACAAGGCTCCATACTGGTGCCACCCTATTACCGTGTTGATACGCCCAGTATGGAAGCTGATTCGGTGTACTGAATGTCTGTATGCCCCCTACCATGTACTAGTACTAAACTGGTATGGTACTTCTGTACCGCCCGATTCATTACAGTATGGCATACCTTGAACCTAAGACTAATAACCTATGTTGTGTGATTAAATTCTCCCGTGTCACCTTATAATCCTTACATGTTGATCTTTGTCTTCTCCTATTGAAAAGGTAATTTATTTGTGATAGATTTGATCCATTGTTAGTGTTCCTAGGTGCTCATCTCTCATCTTAAAATGTGTTAGTAGTTCCTATGTCATAAGCTATTTTAAACTCAAGGGTTGAATCTCCCATCAAATTCCTATCCCCAAAACCAAATGCATTATATACTCTCTCATATCATTGGACCAAGCATATCAACCAAGGTACGCCATCCCGGTACCAGGCTTGATACCATGCCACCTTGTCATCATGTTGGTAGGCCCGGTACAGAGGCCGGTTTGGTGTACGGAATATCGGTACACCCTCCTTACCATGTATCGGTATCGAACGCTTGGTTCGATACGGTTTGGCATATCATGATAATAACAAAAACTTAAATCTAAGAAACATTATTACGTAACAACACTAACATAACATCTTCTGAAAAAATATTTTAATCCCTTGGCAAAAAAAATTCAAAATTTCCTGCAGGCTGCAACTTATAAAAGCAATTTTTGTGGATCATGGTATTCACATTGTTGTTGTTGAGTGCGTTTCTGTCTGTGCGTTTGTGCAAGTATGAATGCACGTCTCTCTTTCTCTCTCTCTCTCTCTGTTGTGTGTGTGTGAGAGAGAGAGTTTATCTCTTTGGTTTTATTGATAAGTAATCTTAGCCAGGATGATCTGTTGAGTGTGTGAATGGGATTATTCTGTTTTCATCCTTTTCATTCCTTTGGCTTTTGATTCATCGACTACAATTGTTGGAGATCTTTTTGTCTTGCGAGATCTAGCAATGTGGATTATTCACTTGCATGACGTGTGTTTGTCAGATAAAATTAGTGAACCTTAAAGTGCAGAAATCATGTACTTTCCAAATACTACTGACAATTTTATTTGCATGATGTATTTCTTTTTTTTATTTTATGAAGCTGCTACATCATCTATATTTTAATGCATCTAAAGGAGGATTTATGCTTGTTGTGCACATTACCCTTGATTATGTGTACTTCCCCTGTCAACCTTTGTGAATAGGGATTGAATTTTTGATATCATATGGTTGGCATGATCCCTTATGCCATATCAACTTGTTCTATCTTTCTAAATACTCCTTTGTTGGCCTTTTGGGTAATGTATATAAGCCATTAGACTTCATGAATCAACCATGGGTGGTCATATACCAATCAATGTGTTTTTCTTTCGAGGTGAGAGCCATTGAAGTTTTTCTTTTCCAATGTATCCTATGAAGTCATTGATTCTCTGGAAATGACTACCAAGCCAGGTTAAAATTCTCTGCACATTTCAATGCTATTTGCAAATCGAATATGTATGCTTACTAGTCCTATTGAACCAACCAAGGTGTTTTTTTTTTTGAAGCAAGAGTGAATGAAGTTTTTTCTTTTCCAGTTATATCCTACGAAATCATTGAATCTGAAAAGTGTAAGGGTTAAAATTCTCTGAGCATTTCAATACTAGACAATTAAATAGTTATTAATTTTATTGACAATTGAAGCATTTACTTTACTGATTGAACTGCGGTGATGGTCTCTTGTCTTTGATCTCTGATGAGGACATTATTTATGCAGCAACTATGACATTTTTCTTACTAGAGACTGTTTGTCTTACTCAAAGATAAAGCCTGCAGTGAACCAGATAGAAACACATCCTTATTTCCAACGTGATTCTCTCGTCAAATTTTGCCAGAAGCACGGAATCTGTGTCACTGCACATACTCCTCTAGGTGGCGCTACTTCCAACACTGAGTGGTTTGGTACTGTCTCATGTCTAGATGACCCAGTCATCAAGGTAACAATTCCTTCCATCTTTATCTTAGTAATCTCGAGTTTCTATTATCATTAATCATTATAATTTTTCTTGGAGTGCTCTAAGATGGCCTTTCTTGGTCCGTTTTTGTATGCCAGGCTTTGGCAGAGAAATATAACAAGACAGTAGCTCAGCTTGTTCTGCGATGGGGCATTCAGAGGAACACTGTTGTCATCCCAAAGTCCTCAAAAAATGAGAGAATATATGAGAATTACCAGGTTTTTGATTTCACAATATCTGATCAGGACATGGATAAAATGAAAAGTATTGATCGGAAGTACCGCACCAATCAGCCAGCTAAATTTTGGGGCATGGATCTTTATGCATAGATCAAACAATTGGGCAATATTAGCTGAAGAAGATGATGAAACCTAGCAACTTTGCACCCTGCAAAGAGAAAACTGGAGAAACAAACTCTTTGTTATTATTCGAGCTTAAATGTCCTGCAAGATTTTCATTGTTTAGAATGAAATGATGTGTTTATCTGCTTTAATTTGGTACAGAAGATGTTAGGCTGCTGTTGTTTGGTGATCGTTGATCAGTCAGTTAATATTCCATGTTACAATGGTTAACTCAGATTCTGATGATATGCTCAAATGATTGATATGGAGACCGGACATCTGTGTATCAGCGATTGCTTATCTTTCTGTTATTGTAATTTTGCTGCAAAACTGGACATCGATTTGCTGGGGCAAATCCAAGTAGTTCACACCTTTCCTTCCGAGGTGCTTCAAAAATTGCAGGTTCTTAAAGATGGCTGGAGGAGCTTTATATCAAGCTTTTCCAGCTTAACTACATTTTTTTTCCAGAAAAATGTGCATCTGTAAGCCTCGAGGAGAGTTAAAAATCAGTCTGGATTTTCATCTTTCTCATCAAACCTATCTTACGTTTTCAGCTGCTCTGCCTCCAGAGCATTCGAGCGATCAGAATTTTCTCTCTAAAACTTGTATTTCTAATGACCAAAAGTCATAAATCTATCAGGTATGCCAGACCTATAATGTAGATGAACAGTGAGAGAAATACATGCCTGGTTTACTGAGGCTGGCATCAAAGTGGGAGCTTGTCAAAGACCAGCACACCCGGGCCAATGCAGGTATTCTTCAGTTCATGCGGTCATCCACCCAGTATACACCATGTTGAGCTAGCTTTCCTCTGCATGTAGCTTTTCTATCGACCACAGAGATGGGAACCAGCTCGGTGTATTACGGAGAGAAGCATAGTAGATATTATACTAGCACAATATGCATAAATCAGCTCCTGATAATTTGATGATACGACTTTGGAACAGGGTTGTCATTTGTATTTTTTAAGCTAAAGTAAAACTTCAGGACCTATAGATGACGAGTGTGGTTATAATTCATACAGGTGCAAAGAAAGAACTTTAGACCCATCATCAAATTTGATATTGGTGGTGGAAATATGAAAATTTAAACCAATGGATGTGATCTAGAAGGCCAACAACACCGACTCACAAAAAAACATATATTTTGCAAACCTTCATCTATACCATGTTATCTAACTACAATTATATATTTGTGATAGTCTAATGCATGGATTAGAGATCTCCAAACCATATATATGTGTGCATGTATGTATGGATGTATGTATATTACATAGATATTTTCAGCATTCTAAAATTTTCTTTACACCGGCATGTATTATAACTACATGCACATATGAGATACCCTCTACATTCTAAAAAATGCTCAGTTTATTTAACAAAACAAAGCATATTTTGTGTCCATCCATAGCATGGCATTCATTTTTCGAGGGAGCAACTTTTCAACCTCGATTAACCCTTTTCTTTAATTTGTCTTCTTGTTTTCTTAATTTCTCTTTGTTTTCTTAATCTACTTATTAGAAAAGCCTAAGTCTCTGCATTAGATATCATGATCATAGAATCTTGATTTCATAAGAAAAAAAATCAGAACATGAGGAATCACATTGGTGATCCCTACTAACTTAATAAAAACATTGTTTATAAAAAATATTTCTAATGTGTATTACAATAGAACTAATATGGCTTAATAATTAGGGATCTGTAACTAGTGTTACTTGATTAGGGAACTAATGTTGTTCCATTCTTAGTACAATCCTATGAGACATTTCTAATGAGAAGATGTAGGCCACTCCTCTCCAAGAAATAAAAATATCTATTGACAGGTTTTAAGTTTTGGAAAACACTAATATGTTTTGGTCAAATGAAGAGTATCAACCAACAGCTACGTAATTTGAAACAAATCCATAGTTCATTTGGTTGGTATCTTTCTCTCCAAGTGATAAGTCTTAGATCAAACCTAAATGGTGGTGAGTAACTACCATCTTCTAAAGAGAAAAAAATAACTACTTGATTAGAAACCAGCCCATAGGGTTTTCGCTAATCGTAATCAGTTTTAGTTAGTTGACTTGTTTCAATCTAATTGGGATGATTTGAATCAATTTCAAATGAAATTGACCAAAACTGATTGCAATTTCTATGTTTATGCATTAATCGACTCTTTAGTTTCGAAAAGGTTTCTTAAATAGTTGGCAAGTTTTTCTGCTGTAGGAGTCTGAGGAGAAGGTGGATTTCACCTCCTCTATGTTGAACAACGACTCTGCCCTGAATACGCTAGAAGCAGGCCTTTGGGCTTTCCTTTGGCTCCAGGCTCAGCTAAAGGATCAAGTTTGGCTAGGCCGGCTAGTCAACGGACCGAGCCGACTCTTACAGATAGCCAGCTCCCTCTTATTATTCTTCCAAATGCAACCTTAGCCTCCATTTCTAAGACTCATCCATTTTATTCATGATGTAGAACTTGAATCTTATCTTGTCCAGAAACTTGTGTATTGCATTCAACTCATTCAATATATGACTCAAGCATTTATCCCAACTAGCAACATGAGTTTAATTGATTCTATACTTACACTCCGTTTTCTACTATTCTAGCTTCTTTGTTTGTGTCTCTTTTGAGGGGAAATTATGGAGCATGGTTTTTTATGTGCCTTCCGGTGTGTTCACATAATAGTTCACATATTTGGAGAAAGATATGTTCTTTTGCTCCATTGATTCTAACCAATCTCGAATGGATTGTGGGCAATGGTACATCTATTGATGTGATTCAAGACCCTTCGATTTCTTCTATTCCCATTGAAAAATGGGTTGCTCCAGTTGATTCTACATCATTGCAAAATCTTAAGGTCAAGGATCTTATGTTGGCTGGTGAGAATAGTTGGAACGCATCAATGATATATCAACTATTCTCAAAAACATTGGCAAAGAATTCTTACTATTGTTATACCTAGTGGAGATGGTGCATATAAGCTGGGATGGGGCTCTTCGTCCGGGTTGTAGGTCAAAGCCGCAGATTTTAATAAACCTTTTAACCTTAAGCCCCGTTGGTTAGAAGTATTGGTTGGATATGGAGGGTTGATGTTCATCTTAGAGTAGTTCTACTTATATGAAAATTAGCATGTAATTGATTTTTGGGTTGCAACATTTTACACGGCTTACATATTCTTAATTATTGTGACCTATGTCATCATTTAGAGGAATCCACTTCTCATATTATGTTATATTGTAGATGGCGACCCACATCTGGAGACAGGTCTCAATTTCCGATGCTTCAACTATTCCCACACTTTCTCTTGATACTTTTCTCCATATTATTAAAGAGAGATTTGGAAAGGTTAACCAGCGTTCAGAGGCAGCATTGATGTTTTATATTGCACATTAAATTTGGGTGACTAAAAATGATTGCATATTCCAACATGTTGTTCGGAATCCCATAATGATTCTTAGGAGAGCTTCGAGCTACACAGAGGAATACATTAATGTTACTGCTCTAAGAGAAACCTTGATAGATGGGAAAAACTGTGGCTCTTTTTTAGCAGATTTTGCATCTCCTTAAAGGATCTACTTTACTTGGGAGCCACCATCTTCTGGTTTCCTCAAGATTCTTTTGACAAGAGTGCTTCATATAGAGATGCCGAAGGTGAAGCTAGTTTTGTTATTAGAAGTGCAAATGGTACTTTAGTTCTAGCAGGCAGAGTTAGATTGGTTGATACTACAATTTCTATAGCAGAATTTCATGCTGCATGAAAAGGTATTTCATAAGTAACAAAATTTTAGAGGCAACTTATATTATTCTTGAAAGAGACTCCTTAACAGTTGTTAGGTGGCTATTTGGATCAATATCTTTAGTGATCAGTACCCATCCACTACGATAAGATTGCTGGAAATTGGAGGTAACTTTATAGTTTTTTGAAGTGACATATATCTATAAAGAGGCTAACAATATAGCAGATTGGATGGTGATATATGTTGCTAATCATATTGAATCTACTGGCTAAATTTTTAGATATTTTATTTTTTGTTTTCCATGAATGCATTTATTCTAGCTTGGTTTAATGAATCTGGTTTTAAAAAAAAAAGAAAAGAAAGAGATGGAGAGTTAACTATTTGTCTAATGAGTCTTAGTTATAATAGAAAAATTTATGATTATATGTAATTAAATAAAATGCGGTCACTGAAGCTAGTCATTTGTCGGATGTCAAAGGCTGTTTTGTTCCATCTACCAAAGATCAGACGCTCTTTCTTTTTTATAGAAAAATGAGACTGTTTTGAAATTGAAATGAAAAAAAGAAGACTAATATGTTAAAACCAAGGGTTGGAATCCCTCTTTCTCTCTCTCACCACACATCACAGACTCATACACAGCCAATAGCAGATGATAGGAGTCCAGAGAGCATCTTGCATAATCCCATATTACATTAACAAACCCCGGAGGTATAACTAATAGTCAAATTTGGGTTTTAATATGCCTGACCCTCATTGCTAAGTATTATACAACAACATGTCATCAGTGACGTTACCGTGTTCGTTTTGACCCGTTAAACAAATCATCATTAAAGCCAAACACCTCCACAGCGGTTGTTCAATGTTCAAAGTTCTTCAGCTGGAGCTCAACGGGCCAGGTCGGTGCCGATCCCGGAGGCCATATAAAACGGCTCTCCGTTCTTTGGACTCCTAAGGATGGTCAGAGACGCGTTCTCTCGCGCCGCCCACGCTCGGACTCAAGGAAAAGTTGTGCGCGAGTTTTTTTTTTTAATATTTTTTAAAGGAAAAGTTGTGCATGCGACTTGTACGGGATTGCTTCAGGGGCAGGTCAGCCGATCTGTGGACGACTTTCTACTTCAGCTGAGGGAAGCGGTGCGGTGACCGCAGACATTGGAGTGGAGGATTCGACTGGCTTATAAGATATATTATATATGGTTGAACAAAAATGTCAGGATTTTTGATGATAAACGGAAACTCCCGTGGCGTATTGTTGAGAGGGTCCGCATCTAGGCGGCTGAGATCATCATAGCTACCTCACCAAGTTCATTTAGGATGGCCAAGGACATTTGGGACCCCCGCTTGACAGCTTTAGCATCAGCTTCAGCGCCCAAGTTTCTCCTTATATCTTGAGAGTCCCCACCCTCGGCTATCTGAAGGTGAATTCCGATGGTAGCGACCCAGGAGTTGGTGGTGGAGGCGGTGTAGGTTTTGTGATCAGAAGCCACAACTCACAGCTGATTGCTGCTGGTGGGCGACGGATCAATGGGCTCTTAGCTACAGAGATGGAGCTCAAGGCAGCATGAGAAGGGATTTCCTATGCGAGACAGAGGTTAGAAGCTGAGCACATTATCTTGGAGGGTGACTCGGCTACAGTGATCGATTGGATACATAATGAGGGATGACAGTCCCCTGCTGTGCGACATCAGGTTGATGCTGAGAGATTGCAGCGCCTTTTAGATAATGCATGTGTACCGAAAAATGAATAGGACTGCAAATTGGGTTGCATCTTATGCTACGCAGCATTCTAGAGAGATACTTTGGGAGGAAAGAAAAAAAGAAAGAAAGAAAAAGAGGTCCAGTAAGTAGAATTCCTAATTATTAATAGAAAGCATAAAACGAATCGATTCGGGCACATGAGAGAGACCCCCGAGATAGAATAACGCTGTCGAAACGTGGGTGCTCGCGCGGGTCCGGCAGTTCGGCCTCTGTTGCGTATTTATTGGCGAAGATCGAGAGGCTCGTATTCAGCCTGTAACGCGACCGGGAGCGGGGCATGAGCCGAGCGACGGCGGGGAGAATGGCCGAGGAGATCAGAAGGGCGAGCGTGGAGTCGCAGGCGGCGTCTTCGTCGGCGACGAGGTGGGCGTGGCCGTCGGTGCTACGATGGATCCCCACGTCCACCGACCGCATCATCGCCGCCGAGAAGCGCCTCCTCTCCCTCGTCAAGTATGTCCCTAAGCACCAATCCCATCTCCCTTATTCTATCGATTATTTCGCGAAAGAAAGCCTTAATTTGTTCCGGAGTGCAATTATGCTGCTTCTGTGGAGTTCTATGGATTCAAAACCGTGCATTTTTTCTTCCGGTTTGAGGATTAGTTTTGAATCTGTAATCTTCGATTGCAAATTATTGGTTCGTGTGAGAATTTCACTATCTCAAGCTTAATTTTTTTGCATAATGATCAAACTGAGAAGTCTTAATGGTCATGCAAGCTAGGGTTTTTAACTTGGATATATGGTGTAGATTAGTTGGAAGACAAGTATTATGAGTTGTGGCTTAAAATTTTAGATTCCCAAAGGAGATCCTGCCGTATGGTTATGCAGATATTTTTCAGTAATTTTTGAAAGTAATTTTTGAGTATGTGTCTGAATTGATGCATTGTCTATGACCTTTGTTCTGTTCCTTTCTCCATTTGGCTCAAGTTCCAAGGGGTGTCTCAGCTTTCTTTATACTCCAAAAGCTCCAGTAATGGCACAGTTTCCTTAGTTGATGTTGATAGCACTTGATATCTCTATCAAGAGCAATAAAGATTAGAAAGGGCAAAAAAAAAGGAGAAGAAGAGGGAGAAGAGAACAGTTATTTGATTTGGGTAAACAGCCCTTGGGTTTGTACGTATATTCCACATAATTACTAGCCTTTTCAAAAGTAAGGCAATGCAATATAGCCATGACTCAATTTATCCAAGAAGTAGTAGCAAATCAAAAAGCTAAAAGAAATCAGCCCAATAGTGAGAAACCCTCTATCATAACCCAATCCTAACAAAATAAGAGCTCCAAACACTCCTCCCTTCAAAACTGACCTTCTCTTTAAAGTTGGATTTTATTTATTTTGCAGTATATGGTGATTTTTATTGTCTTGTTCAGCTGGCATCTTTTGTGAAGGGCTAGCTTTTGTGCATGCAGACTGTAATATCTTCCATGTGCAACAATATCTCTAGGATCACTTTCCATCTGAATGCGAAAAGATGCCTTTAATTGTTCATTTCCAAAGCTCTTTTTGTGTAGCCTACATAATAGGCACGTTGAGGGCTTGGTGTCAGGTAATTCGTCTTGGAACACTTCATATTACTTATCATGTGTTATGTTCGCTTCTTTGAGCACAAACCATATTCATTAAATCTTTCCCCTATAACCTAGCAATGAAGATGGTTGGGCACATTGTTTGATATTTATACTTCTTCACCTCATGACAGATGTATGATTGAAGTCTCTCATTAGAAGTTCACAAGGGTGGTTGCATTATACTGTCACAAACTCCACCGAAGAGCCGCTTAAACAAATCTGATACCCCAAATAAAAATTCATCTAGGAAATTTTGTAAGTTCACCATTAACATTCTCATATTTTAAGCAGTGTAAAAGAGCAAGTATTCCATTTACAAATTCTTTCAAATTCTTTCTATCTAGGCAACCCATGGTATAACTCAAGTTGGATAGTATCATTGGAGGGATTGGGGTAGGCAATCTTGATCTTTGAACCATCATTAATATGATATGGCTTTCCATTCTCTTATTCTTATCTCTATTTGATGGTTTATTGTTTTTTTAACGCTGGTGGATTGTTGAGAGATTTGTGGGCTTCCTATAAGACTTGAGGCGGTTGGAGAAAACTCTTTCTCCACTTCGTTGAGGCTCAAAGTTATAATACATTGGTCATATGAGTCCTGTTAGAAACTTTATTTCTTATGTGTTTTGCTTTCCACCTATATTTCTTTCCTTCCCAATTTGTTTCATAGTTCTCTAGGCAATTGAGAAGGATCAGTTCCATTGACTCCTTTCATCATGTGAGAGCTTAGGGGGCCGTTTGGTATGGGGTGATCGTCCCAGAATCAAGGGTGATGTGGGTGGAGATGATGAGATCAGCGCATTTGGTTGCACCACGGTGATCCTACGTGGTGGTGATCCTAAATCACCTCCACTTTTTAAATCACCGTCCAACCCGGTGGCGGGATACCCATCCTTGAGGTCGGAAATCCAAGATCACCTTAGGACAGTGATCGTGGATTGAAAGTTAAAGACAAAAATACCCCTCAATTTAGCAGAAAAATTGATATATCAATATACCATCAATATATTATGCCAATGTTATATATATATAATATTATGTTGATATTATGTATTATATTAATGATATATATTATATTATAATATATTACTAATCATATTATTATCATATTATTATTGAAGGATAATTTTAAATTATAGTAGAAATATATTATTATATTTTATATTTATATAATGAAAATATTTAATATATTACTCCTATTTACCTTATTTTTCTAATCAAAATAACTATTGGTATTAAAAATTTATTATAAGTATAAATAAAAATATTAATTCTATAATGAAAATAGAGTATACAGGCCACAGGCTGAAGGGGGTATAATACCAGACCATTAAATCTTCAGATTGAGAAAATAGGGTTTTTTAAGCCAAAAA
>JAOXJJ010000897.1:115021-133488 GCA_025769935.1 Phoenix roebelenii
TATAGGAATTAGCATATTGACTTATATTTTTGATTCATGAGAATTAAAAACATATAAAAAATCCATCTAAGATATATCAGGGATATTTGTGGTATTATGTGGTCGGTGATGTTGGATCTCCGTACGATACCAAACAAGTTACTCATGGATATCCGGAGATTTTTAATCACTGGACCATGGCTTACCAAACACATTGATCTTGGATCACTGGAAATCAAATCACCCCAGTATTCGGATCACTGGGGATCTTAGATCACCGTGGTGATCCTGTTGGGGTTACCAAATGCCCCCCTAGGGTTATTGAGAGCCTAGGGTTGTACCTTGGAGCCCTTGTGATCACCTAGACCTATGTGTAGTGGGGTCATCATAGGTTTTTGGCAGCAATACCCGTGCCTCTTCTAGGCCAGATTCTTTGTTTTCCTTTAACTTTTATATATGAATGTTTCCAACAGTCTAAAACCTTTAATTCATAAATTTTCTATGATTTTGTAGCTTGCTATCAGGTTCTTTTTGTTCTAGAAAAATATGGTCTAGTGCAGTTAGTACTTAGTAGCCTATTATTTCATGGTTGTGCGAGCTGCTGGAATTTCTGATTATAGTATCTGAACTACACACATATATATGTACATATATATCATACATAGACACACACACATATACACACATATATACATATATATACATATTTGTACATATATATACATACATACATACATATATATATGTGTGTATATGTGTAATATATATATATATATGTGTGTGTGTGTGTGTGTGTATATATATAGGTATATATGTACGGTACTGTCCGGTATGGTACGGTACAGCATACTATGATATAATTACAAACTCAATTAGAGAACCGCTCAAACAAATTTGACACTCTAAATTGTTGTTATTAGCAATTCTTTTAAGTTCTTCTTCAAAATTCTCATACTATAAGGGGCCTAAAGGAGCAAGTATTCCTTCAACAAATTTTTTCCATGTAGGGACATGGTTAAGAGTTGGTTAATGCTAAAACTTCATTATTGAAGATTGTATATGAAGAAACCTTGCAATGGGAACCCAGTACCTTCCTTTCACATCTTCAAATATCTACCCAGTAAAAGTCTAATTTGCACGAAAGTTGTGTTCTTTGCTAACATAGAGGCAAAAGACTTGTATCTTTGTGTTTGGGGTTCCACATGTATGTGTTTATGTACATTGAAATAGAGAGATATTTTGTACAATGACCCCCAAAAACTCTAATAATATTGCCTATCAGATACCTTAAGAAAATGGGGTACTATAAGCCCTTTTTGGTTCCTATTTCTATCGTTATAAGTAATAATTATCATCATCTGGGCAAATGCCATTATTATTAATTAGTATTTTATGGTTTAATTTGTTACTCAGTTTGGTGCTTAATGATCAATATTGAATTTGTATTTGTATTTAAAAGTTTTTGTTATATGAAAAAGAGACATTTTCTTCAGTTTCTTACCCAGTATGTGAGATTTTAAATAGAAGTTTTGGAATATATTAGCAAGATCTATTAGGTTCTCCGGTTTCTATGCTCTTAGATACTTAGTTGGATCATGTAGGCACATATTTGGAAGCTTTAATATATTCAAATAATAAGTGTAAAACCAAATTTCAGTATGTAATTTATGGATTTCTTTTTCTGTTTATGTATTTCAAAGATCAAATTATTATTTCTAGGAGTTCTTTTTGTATTTCAGAACTGGATATGTCCAAGAGCAAGTAAATATTGGTTCTGGGCCACCTGGGTCAAAGGTTAGATGGTTCAGGTCTTCCAGTGATCAGCCCAGGTTTATCAATACAGTGACATTTGACAGCCAGGATAACTCGCCGACACTTGTCATGGTTCATGGATATGGTGCTTCTCAAGGTTTCTTCTTTCGAAACTTTGATGCCCTTGCTAGTCGTTTTCGAGTTATTGCCATTGATCAACTCGGGTAAGCAATACCATTACTTGAGCACTCTCTTAGCAGCAAATTCTCTGAATATTCATTTTTCTCCTTTCTTTGATCTTTATTTAGTTAAGAGTTTTAACCTGTAAATATTTGTATTTTTCATTATGATCATGGCTATGCCTGAAGGGGAAGGAATTTATCTATTCCAACTAATACACAGCTTATCTAATGCTTCCAAAATTACTAGCAACTTCTCTGAATATTCATTTTCTCTTTTCTTTGATCTTCATTTAATTCATTTTTCTCTTTTCTTCAATCTTCATTTAATTAAGAGTTTAACCAATGTAAGGTTTAAATATTTATATTTGTCATTGTGATTATGTTACATCAAGGGTAGGAATAGATTTATTCCAAATAATAAACAGCATATTGGATGCATCAAAAAATATCTAATAACCTTGGTCTTTCAACTTCCATCTTGCAAATCTTGTTTGGAATATAACTAGAAGCCACACCAAGTGAAAAAAAAAATTCTCCAAGTTTGAAAATTAGCCCAACCTTTTCAGAAACCACCATCATTGCTAGAATTCTTGAGCCACCTTGTAGCTTTACTTTTCTTAAATAGTTTCGAAAAAACATAGTTCCTTGGTGGCTACATTATTGTAGTTCTAGTCCAAGGCACCTTCTATACTTAAAAGATGCTACTTTAACCATAATTTCAAGTGCAATTTTTGAACCAGAACAAGGCACAAACACTAGAATGGACAGCTGCATGCCAAGTATGGGCGTGCAGCTGTGCTCGATACATGATGAGCATGCCAAGTGTTCCATGTGGGCCAGTGACTAGCATGAGTATTGGCACTGGCACCTTAGTCTTCGACTTCAACCAACATTTCACTTGATTGTCTTTCGGATTCAGGCGATCAAAATTAAGTCCTAGACTTTCTCTAAGGGAAACTTCTCTCTCATTTGGACCAACTTTCTCATAACTTTTCTATGGCTTTGAAAGTACTTTTAGGACTTTGACACTTCTTATTGTCGTCATAACATAATCCAATAAAATTGGGATATTCTACTATAACATGTTAACACTCTTTGAGTTCATATACTTGGATGCCCTTGTTTAAATTTCTTGAACACAAATTCTATTCATTGCCTTGTTGCAACTTTCGTGATAAACAAATTTAACAAAATAAGGTCATCTTTATCTATTTTAGGAACATTAAATTTTGTAATTGCTACAGTGCAGTGCTTTCCATTGACCTTGTTGTAGAGAGAACCTCTAGACTTCAGTACTTTTCCTTAAACTAGTCAAGACACATTTAAATCTTAATTGTTTATACTTAAAGATGCTAGTTTTACTAACCTTTTACCCAGTCATCTTCTAACTTAGTTGTTGGAAACAAAGTCCTGAATTTTTTCTGCAAGAGAAACTCTTTCTTTCTTTCCTCAAGGTCTGTTTGTTTCCTTGTAGATGAAATTGAAAATCAGGGAAGTCATGAAAGAAGCAACTTTCAAGAGTTCATTAAACCATAAATCTGCCATCCTATGTATCTCACTAATTACCATAACTTCCATATAGTATATTATTTGGAAAAAAAAAACAAATAATGACCTCCTAATCAAAAGTCACTTTTATGGCATAAAAACCATCCTGCTTTCCTCAGTTTCCTATCTAGCACAGGCAGTCTCTCCAGCAAAGAAAATGCAAAACAAATTATTCAAGAGTAATTTGAAACAGAAGATGTCTACTGTTTGAAAATCTTGTAAATGGACCTTCATTCCTAGGGATTCATTTCCAAGGAATTCACTGCCATTGTTTTTGTAGTTAAACTGAAACAAGCAGATCCGTAGTTTACCAACTTTGAACTTTTTAGGGAGCTGAAAATATTTTAGATCTTTGGCACTTAATACCATTACCATATCACTAAGTCAAATGAGATGTTTTGCTGCAACAAATAAGTTCCCTGTGCTTCCATATACTTGGATATCTTTGTATAAATTTCTCAAATACAAATTCTGATTGTTTCCATCTTGCGACCTTTATAATCAAAGGGACCTACTATAATAGGTATCTTTTTATCTCTTTTATCCATTCATCTTTTTAATAGCACAGTTCAGTGTTCTCCCCTAACCTTGTTTTGGGAAGCACCTTTGCATATTAATGTTCTGCTCGAACTTGAGATTTGCTGTCTTCATCACCATACAGTGCTTTTACTTGTAAACATAAAAGTTGCTGAAGAAAGCATCCAGCAAGAGTATAAGATTTTATGTAACTCATCCTAATTGATTGCATTTAGATTCTACAAGCACCAAAATTTTCCACTGGATGCAAGGATATGCAATAGTAACCCTTAGGAAGAGACTTTATTATTGGAGTATGTTTTCCATCTTGCAATGACATAACCCTATTTCAAATGAAACTGGACAAATTGATGATCACTTCCTTGCACCAACTGGGAGATAGCTGTAAGAGACACGTCACGCCCCAAACCTGCCGCTTAGGCCTGGCACATGACATGGCCACATATTTCCTAGGGCACGACCTTAGAGAATATGCAAGGTCTAAAGATCTAAACCTATTACCTGATAACAACAGATTAGAAATTAAGATAAACAGACACTTCATAAATAAATGTTGAAAATATAGGGTTTAGATACATCCGATATCAAAAACAAAATCTAACACACACTTTCTCCAAAATCCCGGATCGACCATGTGAAGCTAAGCATCCTACGGCTATGAAAAGATATCAAATAATAATATGTGCTAACAACTTAGTAAGAATCCTTCATGCACACACACCACCATAAATGAGATAACAATTTTAGAATATATATATATAACTATTAAGATAACTTTAAAATGTGGCAAGTATAAAGTTCATATTGCTAACAATTTGGTAATTAAATATTTATTTGATCACCATCATGCTCCAGCTTGTGGCAGGCCAAAACACATACCATGCTTCCGTCCAAGGTTCGCCGTATCTGTACCGGTCGGCGTACGGTACCGGCCCGACCTGGTACATACCGGTCCCATATCGGTCCGTACTGGTTGTATACCGATTTCGTACCGGTACGACAGTCGTACTGGCCGTTTTTTCAATGAAAAGCTTCCGGTACTAGATTTCACGCTGATCCGGTATCGGTCCCTATCCGGATAGGTTCGTATCGACCCGTACCTGCCGGTACGGCATACCTTGTTTCCGCCTATAGCCAACAACCACGATACTGCAACTTAGCCCACAGTTGACACACCATATATACCATGTTTGATGTGTGGCCAACTAGTCTAGATGCCCCTCTTTTTCTCGATCTTATAGTTACGACCAAACCTAATTTACTTAAAAGTCACTTATAGTTAAGCATAATGTATCATGTTGAATTGACTTTTTGGTATTGGACTAATCACAACTATGCTCTCGGCTGTGGCAGGCCAAATAAAATAATGCCCTGTCTCCGAAGGCTGAAACCATATACATTGTGTTTCAGGCATGCCAGCCAATCCATACCCCATCTTACAATTATGTCAAAATTATGATTTTCTTTAAATTATTGACACCTAACATGATCACTATAATTAGGCATAAATTAATATATTTCATACGTAGTTAAATTAGGTCATATCATGATCCAAGCAACATCAAAATCATCAACACATAATACATGTACTAATAAATGTAAAATATGCACAATCATATAGGCGATAGTGAAAGGGGATTCATACAAATTATTTATCTTTATCATTAATATATTATATATGTATGTACAAAATATCCATAATCATGTGAATGGTCGTGTTCAGAGATTCTTACCTTTACTGGTAGCGCAACCAACCAAACATGTCAACTCGGTTTGCAACTCCACCTAATGCACTTGGTTAACCTAAAATTAATATTCAACATAATGAAATTTAGAAATCAACTTCACCACCAATTTAAATAATTAATTTCTATTTTTTAATTTTTCAAATCCGATTTTTCAACATTAACACTAATCCTATAGTTTCTACAGCCCAATCACAATAGTTAAATTAAAGAAATAAAGGTCTAGAATTTACCTTAGCTAGTGGGTCGAGGAGAGACCCTTTACTTGTCTTCTCTAGGTTCGGATTACTGTCCATCTACACATGATCAAATCGACCCTAATTAGGAAGATAATCCTAGATGAAAGAGGGGATTTGGGATGTTGGTCATGGGTCCAGGGTGGCGATCCTGGTTTAGGGGTTGGGTTGAAGATGAGATCAAGTTGGTGGGAAATGACCTTCGATTGGTCAACATAGGGTGAGAGAGTGTGTATGCTGGGTTTAGTCCGACTTATATAGAGAGAGAGGAGAGAGAGAAAGATAAAGGGAAGAGAGAGAGAGAGAGATAGAGTAAGAGAGAGAGAGGAGAGAATGAGAAAAAGAAAGAGGAAATAAGGGCCTTGAGCCCATCCACTCGGGCAAAGAGGGGCTGAGAGAGAAAGAGAGGAATTGAGGAGGAAGGTGAAGGGGTATGGAGCTCACCAGCAAGGTGGCCACGGTTCTTGATGCTGCATGGAGAGGCAATGTTTCTAGTCGCTGGGTTTGATGCAGGATAGTGGAGAAACAATGGAGGAAGGGGGAGGCGTGGTTCTTGACTGTCCACTGATGACGACACCTAGCAGCCTCCGTGGCTACCATCATAAAGAGAGCGAGGGGAGTTGGTAGGGCTCATTAGTAAGGAGTTGGTAGGGCTCATTAGTAAGGCTGTCAGGACTGGCAGCAATGGAGGCCACCAGACGACAAGGAAGCGGGGACAAGAGGGGGGTCTAGCTTGTAACGACTAATCACATTCCTTGTTCGCGGGAAGGGGGTAATGGCAATGACAAGGTCGCAGTGTTAAGATATAGAAGGAAGGGGTTAGGAGGCTTTTCAGTGGTCCGAATAGGGGAGGAGGAGAAAAATAAAAGGGGAAGCGGCGGCCTTGCCCTCCCTCCGGTTACCTTGGTGCGCTAGGTGACAATCAGCCGGTATCCCGAGGAGATGAGGCTATCGGTGGGTGCTCTCAATTGCGTGGTGCCACGATCGAGCATCCTTGTTTACACCACACCATAATAGGGTGATTCCTGTTCACTCGATGGAGGAGATGAATCCCCTTTCTTCCTGTTGCTATTTGGTCGGGCATCTAGCTTGATCGGTCCCTAATCAAGGCCGGCTCACGATGGTCCTCACAAAACATGAGAGAAGCATTTATCTAACAAGGATTTAGATGAGAAGGATGTTTTAGTTTAAGATGATTATTAGGTATTATGCAAAAGGTGAGACATGGTTTTTTGAGTTATAATATACAAATTATACGTAAGTTTCTCCCAAGCTTTAGCACCTTTTATGTTTTGCTAAGCTAGGGTAAATTGAGTGAAGGCACATGAATTAACTGTGCATTTTGATGAATTTCATCAAGAGAAGTGCGATTATACTTATCTTCCCCTCTCACCCAACTTCTCTATCTATTATTCTACACCTTCTCTCTCTCTCTCTCTCTCTCTCTCGCGCGCGCGTTAATCTGCATATTTTAATATTCAGATCCAGTCCAGATCACAAAGCAGGATCTGATCAATCTCTCCTCCTCTTTCCTTCTATCTATCTATCCTTGTTTGCTTCCTCGTCTTGTTTTACTTCATATCCTTCTTTATGAGTTGCTATAGCTTGATTTCAAAATGCATCACATCTATCTATTAAATAAAAAAAGGATTTGGTGACAAATCTATGTGGGTTCTCCAAAATTATCTTGGGACTTTGTGGGCCTTTTCTGTAATTTCAATTCATCATTTAGCTTGCTCCCGTGAAAGTTATTTTGGATTTCTTATTGAATTATCTTTTCGTTCCCTTTTCCTCTCCAATAGATTTACCTCCATTTTTTTGACATTTTGATTATATTGTGTTCTTTTCTTTTGGTTCTTAACTTTTTGGTTATATCTTTGTTTGGTTTGATGTTTTGATACTAATTACCATATTTGGTACATTTTGTGCTTTTATGATACATTCTCATGGTAACAATTTATACTTGATTATTTTTCTTTGCAGTTGGGGTGGATCAAGTCGACCAGACTTTACATGTAAAAGCACTGAAGGTTTGTGAAGACCACTTTTTTTGAACTAATAAATCATGTTATTTCCACCATTGGGTTATTTGAAATTAATTAGTGGCCTAATATTCTTTAATTTTGTAATTTATTTATTTCTGTTAATCAAATGTTAAACTTGTTTCATGTATCTTCTCTAACCAACATTTTCCCTCAAGTGTAGTTCTATAAGAATGTGATTGGTTTTACTAAGATGTCACTAATAACAAGCTTCTAGTAGATGTTAAACTACTATTATTTAGATGAAAAGTGCTTAGCACTATTCTTTGATCATTTCTGCCCCCAGACTCGCTTCCCACTGAAAAAGAATGAGAGTTGACATTATACTCTGGTCTAAAGATTCTTCATTCTCTTTTTTGTATTTCTTTCTGATGCTAGTGTTGGAATACTGACTTTTGTTAGAATTGTGATAGCATATATTTTATGTAGATCATTCACAAATTTTTTGTTTTTCATCTTTTATCCATTGAAATATTTCAGAAACTGAGGCATGGTTCATTGATTCTTTCGAAGAATGGCGCAAGGCCAAAAATCTCACTAATTTTATTTTGCTCGGGCATTCTTTTGGAGGATATGTTGCAGCAAAGTATGCACTGAAGGTAATAAACTATTGAGGTGAATTATTTACAAATTGTCTACAGGTGCGTTTTCTTGTGTCTATGATGTCTTTTGCTCTCTTTGCAGCATCCTGAGCACATTCAGCACCTGATTTTGGTTGGTCCTGCTGGCTTTACATCCGAGTCAGAACATAAGTCAGAGTGGTTGACAAAATTTAGAGCAACTTGGAAAGGAACAATAGTAAATCATCTATGGGAATCCAACTTTACTCCTCAAAAAATAATACGGTAATGTTTCTACCTTAGTATAATTTAAGTTTCTTCTAAAAGGGAATATTTTTAATTGCTCATTCCACTGATTACTTCTATATAGATATTTCTTGTTCATATGATGCTTCCTCAGTTCTTAAATAGTTGTAGGTATTGGAAGGAAGTGGCTTTCATTTAAACTTTCTGGTTAGGTTGATAATATAAGAAAAACGACATTTCATAATCATGCATTTAGTGCTGGTGGCATGGGCATGCTGACACACATGCCACCCTGTGTCACAGCAATAAAAAGATTAGTAACCTGTTATAAGAGATTATTTTTTTTAAAGAAAAGTTTAGTAAGTGTTGTGTAGCATAGTCCCAGGTACTGGTACTGACCTGAGATGGTACATGCTGGTTAGCACAGACTCTTAACATTTGACAATCATGCATTTAGTGCTGGTGGCACGGGGTATGCTCACACATATGCCACCTGTGTCAGAACAAAAAACAAAAAGCTTAATAAACCTTTTTAAGGAATATTTTTAAAAATCTTTAATAAGTGTTTTGCAGAACCGTTCCAAGTACTGGATTGTAACCTGGCATGGTACATACTGGTTAGCACAGACTCTCGGCACTTGAAACATTAATTTTAATATGCGAAATCCTTGGCCAATCACTGCATAGAACAAAAGCTCACTTTTGATGTTATTGTGGTAGGTAAAACTCATTGCTGGAATAGTCCAACAAACCACCAATATAAAAGGAGTTGCAACAAAAAAGTTCTATAAATGTTCAAGGGTCTAGTATGTATCTGACCTGGATTCTTGGAGCTGGACACGACTCTATTTTAACTCAACACTTTAATTAACTTTTAAGTATTAGTTGCATCTTGATGTATTCTAGTTTGTATCATTCTTCTCATTACAAGTAACACCCACTGGGTAATCAACCATTACATCAAAATATGTTTTCTAGGAGGTTAAGGATAATACGGTATATTTTTCCTTTGTTTTCTGCTTTGTCAAGCAGAGGTCTAGGACCTTGGGGCCCTGATCTAGTCCGCAGATATACAAGTGCTAGATTTGGTTCTTATTCATCTGGTGACATGTTGACCGAAGGGGAGTCCAGATTGCTAACAGGTAACTTTAACATACTACTGTTGTTTAACATCAGAGTAAATATTCTAATTCTTTGACATGAATTTTATAGTTTTCTCTCTTTCCTCAATGAAGATTATGTATACCATACTTTAGCTGCCAAGGCTAGTGGAGAACTGTGCTTGAAGTATATATTTTCTTTTGGGGCATTTGCGCGGAAGCCTCTTCTACAAAGGTTGGTACCTGTGCATTTTCTTATTAATTCTAAATATGAAGCTGTACCTAACAAAACAAAATGTAAACGTTACCAACCTTCTTGGTCCATTTGTGTCCCATAATTTCTTCTTGGTGAACAACTATTTATATGGTACCTTTTATTCCTGTTATCTGTGACATCAAATGAAGATTGGCTTTAAAAGTAGTTATAAACTTAATACCCTTATTCTGACCCAAATTCAGGGGTGCCATTCGTAGAACCATTCAAAATTCCTATACCAAAACTTAGGACAACAGTTAATGCTTGTCAGCTACGGTAATTGTTGATCTTGTAATTGTTTTCTGGTAGATAAGAATGTAGAAAGCAAAACTAACAAGTGAATGAAAGAAGAAAGCTGAGGAAGGAGTTCTGTTTTCTTACCAAACTAGTTATTTTGTATGTGCACCACACGTGCGCTAAACATGCTTTTATCAATGCAAACTTCAAAACTAATCTTCCATATCATATGCAATGATGCAAATAAACATGAAAAATTGATCAATTATCCAAAATAATATTAAACAATTTAAAGCAAGCCACCAGTTTGAATAAAATATAAAATAGTATTGTAATTAATTTATATTGCATAGTTCATCCATGTAATGAAAGTAAAAATGACTATAGTAATGACCTTCTATTAGATATTACAGCAAAAGAGAAACAAAAAACAGTAGTTAGATAATGAAATTATGCAAATCTGCAACCCACCATCCAAAGTAATGTTTACTTGGTGAATAGTGATTTCATAAATTAAAAAATCATCATTTTCCCTTCTGCATTGTAATATGGTGTAAGGTCTAATCATGATATCATAAGTTTAATCCTAGAAAAACCCCTTCTGAATTGAAATGAGCAGATAAATGTGATGGAAGATAACTAAAGCCATGTTTGGTGGATGTCAAGGATTGAACAATTCTATCATCCCATTATAATGAACACCTTTAGAAACCATTGTTGATAATTGTAATGGTTTCAACAAACATATTTATTAATTCTTTCATGACTAAGATCATTTCTTATTAAACAATCATGTTTATAATTATAGTTACATCTATTATAACCAAGAACTTATCAATAGAAGGAAAATGATGTTATTATTTGTCCAAAGTTAGCCAAATACTTTTCCTTTTATACCTTTTATTTGAACAAAGAAATATTTTATCTGGTTGGTATCAAATTAAAAACATTATTTTATGTAAACAGTAACAATGCAAATATTGAATAACAAATGTTGTTTTTTGGTTATAAAACATCTGGAAATGATAAAATAATGGTCCAATGATAATCTTTATCCAGAAACTGCTCCATTTTTTGAGTAGTTTTGTTGATGCCACAATAAGGGAAATGTTAGAACAACTCTAATCCATTGAGAGAGAGAAAGAAAGCAGCCTGTGTGGAGATCTGATGCGCAGACACATGCAAATATTAGGCTACAAGTAAATCAAAATACGGAACGTGAAATTAAGCACCAAAGGGAAGAGTAAATGCAGAAATAGAAAATGTCGAGATACATTTAGTGCTACCCTATTAGAACCCTTCTTATTTTTTTAATCCCAATCTATATCGCATTTGCACTTTTGGATAGGTCATCTATCTTTCCCAGTGGTTGGAGCAATTAGTCCGGTACTTAAAAAAAAAGGACCAAGTTTAGGTGTGAAAATGGAAATACAAAATTTTACAAAACCTCATTTTGTTATGTTTTATTGATCCAATATATGAGGTAAGAAAACAAATTTTCTATGCAAACAATTATTTGAGAAAAGTCAAGAAATGAGATTTATGAGATACCTTTCCCGTTTTTTGAGATACCTGGCTACCTAGTTTCATAAAAACTTGTTTCTTGCAAACTCAAATTCAACCTTCTCATCTCTAGAAAAAGGCCAAGTCTCACATCCTCCATTCGCCCTTCCTTTCCTCCTCTTCTTCATGTCGTCATTTACCCCCTTCTCTCCTACCCACTTCTCCTCTCCATCAACCCCTTCTTCCTCCACCTCTCCTATTTGCCCTTTTCCCCCTCCTCCTAGCCCGCTTTCCCTCTCATTCACCCCCATCCTCTGGCATTGTTCCTCTCTTAGCCCTTCTCTTCCAATGGCCTCCTCATTTTTTATCCTCTCCTCCCATCCTATTATCATGGTTTGACTTTTTAAACCTCCCAAGAACCATTCCCTTGCCTAACAACAAATTAAATATATACACCATTGTAAATTCTTGTGTTTATAAAAACATGGGTTTTATGAAAATAAATCGTGTATAACTAACAATTAAATAACGCCAGAAAGTCGCATGATGGACCTTATAAATTCCCATGACATCATGTTGAAACTAAGAAAATTGTAAGAAAATGAAAGGTTTACATTACTTTCTTATTTTTCTAAATCTCCTTCAGCAACAGCAGCAACACTCAAAAGACATTAAAGTGGTTTTTTCCTCTATATTAAATTTTTGTTCATGCAATATCCATTAGCTTCTCCAATACATATTGTCAAACCTTAGTTGTTTTGGTTGCCAAATATTTTATTTGGTGTCAATATTTGCAATCTATGCTCTCAAAAAGAATAGAAACATCCGCATTCTAGTTTTCCCGGCTTTCTTATATCATTGCATTTTCTCTAATCTCTAGCCATAGACTTGCTAGCTTATTTATCAAAGGAAAGAATAGAGGAGAGATGTCTTTTTATTCAAGTGACTTCCTCAAGCAACATCGTGTTTAGCCTCTTTTTGATGCACAACAACCTACCCATCAACCACACCTATTCATCAAAAGGGTTGTCAAGTGCATGAGGCACCCGCCACTGGGGTTTGGGGATGGTTAAATGTACGTAGCATTACCCCCTTGTGCGGAGAGGCTGCTTTTGTGTTTCAAACCTGTAACGCTCATGTCATAGCGGAGCAACCTAACTCCTACTTTAAGGCTTACCCTCAACCACACTTTTTTATCATCTATGTAATTAAATTTAACTGTGTTGCATGTTTTAAAATGTCTGCAGATATGTATGTATTCGGACATGCATGTATATTCATGCGAATATATTCATACTTCCTCAGGCATCTTCGTGTATTAGCCTCTTCTTGATGCACAACAACTCATTTATCAACCACACCTATTCATAGAAGGGCAGCCCAGTGTACGAGACTGCTGCCACTATGGGGTTTGGGGAGGGTTAGATATACGCAACATCATCCCCTCGTGTGGAGAGGTTGTTTCTGTGTTTTAAACCTGTGATGCCCATGTCAAAGTATTGTTGCATTAAGGCTCATTCCTCAACCACACCTATTTATCACCTATGTAATTTAGCTGTGTTTCATGTCTTAAATGTCTGCAGATGTGTATGTATTCGCACATGCATATATATTCATGCAGATATATTCACACTCAAAAGTTACACGTGCAAAAATTTGTCAATATCTAAAGCTTTCCTAGATTCGACAAGTATATCTATGTCAAATATATGCCAAGTTAAAAAATGCTACATTTGCCATCTTAGATCATCAGTTATTCAATGCGCGGAAACTTTAACTTCCATGTGGTTTGCTATGTATATTAAGTTGCAATTGCTTCATATGAATTCCTTGCGAACTTTACCCTGTGGACCCAGGCAATATCTTTATTCAATGGGGTGGTTGTTTTCTTATGTTTGCTCCTTTTTCTGTTTCTTTGAAATCACATGCTGCATGAACAGCTATATGTTTGAAGGTTCAGCAATGATCCTGTTTCAAGAACATGTCTTTAGACTACTAATTGGCAGACATTGACGAATATGAGGATACAAGAGGTGCCATATGCAAGATGTCACTCTTATGGTCACAATGGTGAATTTAGAAATTTTACTCAACAGTGTAACCCTTTCCCCTTGAAATGCAACATGATAAAACCATTGAAACTAAGAACTTGATGAGAGGAAAACTATTGGATGAGAGGAAAACTATGGAAAAGAGAGGCCCAGAAATCTAATCTTGAGAATTGATATTAGGTGCTGCATTGACTCCATGGTTACAGTCACTGTAGGATGTGGCTTTTCTCTGCTGACCTGCCTCTGATGGGGCTTTGGCCTAACAAATAGCGCTCAGTCAAACCTGACCAGTTGAACTGTATCACATCTGAGTAAAAATTTTCCTTGATGGTTTTATGCTATTAACATCTTTTAGATTCACATAACTAGGTAATTAGTCCTTTGTTTACCCTTCTCATTGTTTTGACAGCAGGAATATATATTCACAGACTTGCATTGGCATCACATAATGTCTTTGTTGCTTGCATGCAGTGCCTCGGAGTGGAAAGTGCCAACTACCTTTATTTATGGTTACGATGATTGGATGAACTTTCAAGGGGCACAACAAGCTCGCAAGGACATGAAAGTTCCTTGTGAAATCATAAGAGTTCCTCAGGTCTCTCTCTCCCTCTCTTTATCTCTGTGCAAGCCTTCTTACTTTCAGACGAGCATGATGAAGATTAACTTCTAAGTGCTTATTAATCAATTGCAGGGAGGGCACTTTGTTTTCATTGATAACCCTTCAGGATTCCACTTAGCGGTCTTCCATGCATGCCGGAGATTTCTATCCGCAGTTCATGTAGATGACCAAACTGTACCTGAAGGTATTACTGCTGTGTAGGTTGTCATCTTGTCCATTTTTCTACTTCGGTGTCCTATAACACCATACCTGAAGGCATTACTGCTGTGTAGGTTGTCAAATGTATTATTACCATTCTTGTAACTCAATGTGTTATTGCCAATACAATCATCTTTGTATCCTGTCTCTTGTTGCTTTTGGAATAAATAGATGAACGACTTCAGATACTTATAGGATGTTCTGACAGGTTATGTTATCTTTTGGTCAAATGACCATCACAATCTGTGATGAGTTTAGCTCCGTTGGCTTTGGTGACTATATTCTGTTTCTGAGTTTAGCTCCGTTACCTGCCTAATAACTGAAATTGAAATTCACGAGAATAAAGAAGCAAGATTAAACAAGCTACGGATAATACTGAAAAGTTACCTGATATTTGTTTAATCATAACTCAATGATGATAGGAACAGGAAAACCATCAAGGAAAATCTAAAAAGTAATTCAAATTTGGTAAGCTTATGTAGAAGTACCAATGCTGTCCCAATTATCCAATCATTCTTACCATGTCAGTGATAGAACTATAAAAGAAATTTAGATAAGTAAAATTTGAATATTCATATGTAAGCATACTTGATTACCATACCTGACAACAACAATAAATTCTTGATCATTTAACCAACCTTGTTCATTTAATGAAACAAAACTTTGAAAAGCAAAGAGAAAAAGTTGTAATCGAATAAGAAAAGGGTGGTTTAGAGCACGAGGCAGGATATAATGGATATACGTAGCCTTCTCCTGCATATGAAGAGATTTTTTTTACATTTCGAGCTTGTGATATTCAAGTTATGTTAGAGCAATCTCAATATGTTGAGATTTATTTTCTAAGTTGAAAACTGATACGCTAGTAAGAAAAGTTGGAACCATATGCTCATTTTCATATTTGGGCCAAACAATTTGGTAACATGGATTGCATTTTGACCTCAAATCTCATGGATAAGGATCGTAAATGGTAGGGGACTAAGAGGTAACTAATTGTTAAAGCAAAAAGAAGAGTATTGCCGGTGGACAAGGTAACTACGAAGAATCAACTTAGAAATTGTGGTTTATGTTACCCACCACAAGAACATGAATGTTAATACAATAAATTACTAAACTTGTTTGGTTCTTTTAACATGTCCTAGGTTCATAGAACATGTAATTATGCATTTCTCATTTAAAGTTTAGCGGGTACTTCATCATTAGTAAACTACAAGCAATAGACCCATGAAAAGCTCGGGAATACGTCATCACATAACCAAAAAAAAAAAACAATTATCTGATCTATCAGATTGCATGTATGACAGGTGGCTAAAGATCGAACTACATTTTATTCTGTGCAGAATCAAATAATAATTTCTTTTTATTGTTTAATGAAAAATAGTGGAACTCTATTACAATTCATGATCCCTATCAAGCTAAGACTCCTGGACTCAAACATGCTCATTGATAGATTCTGCTAACCTACCTGACTAGTAGGCTTTTGAACTTTATGGGACCCACCCTTGTCCCGTCCTGAACAAAACTTGATCTATCACAGCTTAACCAACTTACACCCAAAATTTTACCATGATGATATTGAAGATATAGAGGCCCCCCTGTTCTCTAAAAAGGATGGAAGGTTGTGCTCAAATCCTCTCCACCTTCGCAACCTTCTAGGAGTCAACACCAACAAATGGGTTTTTCATAGAGCAGTGCAGCACTGGGCTTCAGACCCTAGCTACACAAAGAAAAAGTGAACCACCAATTAAAATAGATGCAACAATTTTTATCATAGTTTGATCCTGTTGGGGTAATATAGGTCGCCCCAAAGCACGTGAGCATATCACGGAACATGTGATCAGGGGCGTCCGACTTCGGAACTCTCGACCTCGGATGCGCCCAACCTCCGAGCTCCCGATCTCGCGCCCGACCAGGAGCCCGACCTCGGAGCTCTTGATCTCAGAGCTCGCCACCTCGGGAGTCCGACCTCGCCATTCACCTACCGCAGTCACATCCTTTCGTAGCCCGATCAAAGACCATACCCTGCCACCGCCCCTAGCATTTAATGTGCGTGGCTCTTGCAGACCTCCGGCTTACTCCACAATTAATGCACATCTCCGACTTACTCAACCATCATCACGCATGGCTCCTGCAGACCTCCGGCTTACTCAACAATTAATGCGCGTGGCACCTGTTGTCTACGGATCTCCAGTCCTCCACGGCAAATCAGCTCGGCTGCATCCAGTCGGCCGTGACAACTCCCTGATTTTGACCTCATCCCCCACGGTAAAGCATTATTTCACATGATCGTGCACCAATCCATGCGACGTGCTCAGTCGTATGGCAATCTTACCCCATCACATCACAGGTAATCCAGCGCCCCTCTATAAAAGGAGAACCCCTCCATCTTAGAGGGATCTGAAAAGCAGAAACTCTGAACACACATTATTTCTCCCCATATACACTTGCCCCCCTCTAACTTAGGCATCGGAGGGCCGGCGGCCGGGGTTCTCCCCATATACACTTGCCCCCCTCTAACTTAGGCATCGGAGGGCCGGCGCCGGAAACCCCGGCCACCGGCTTTTTTGCAGGTTCCACGGAGGACGCCGCCCGCCGACGGATCGACGTCCGCCAGTGTTCACCGGAGCCCCTCCTTCTCAGCTGACCGGTCGCCTCCGGATCCAATTTCTAGCAACAGTTGGCGCTAGAGGAAGGGTCCGAGTCGCGACCATGAAATTGAGAAGCAAGGGAGCCTCTAACGCCCCCGGCATTTCCCACCAAGTCCCGGACACTCCATCCAGAATTCGCCACCTCCGGTTGGTTCAGCCCTGCAAGTTCAGCCGGAACAGTTCGACATCCTGGTGCAGTAGGTCCAAGCCTTGGTCGCGGCCGTTTAAGGTTTGCAATGTGAAGGAGCCCCACCGGCGTCGCTTCTGTAGGCCCAGGTCCTGCCAGTGCCTCCTCCGAACGGACCGGCACCCCATGGCCAAAACCTCCACGGCTCCTCACAGGCTAACAACGAGGAGCGATGCTGCTGCCAGGGTTCAGCCTAAGCATCCCCTGAAGGGAACCCTTAGCGAGGGGCCTGGGCAATGACCCACAGCCATCGAAAGCCGAGTCGGTTCCGGGACAACTTGCGCCAGAGCAAACACTGTGGCGGACCCCCGGAGCGGAGAGCTCGACAAGAAGGTCAAGAAACTCGAGCGCCAAATTGAGGCGCTCCACAGCAGGAAGGCGAGATGTGAGGGTGACTTCGAATTTACGACTAAGTCCCCCTTTTCTCGCCAGATCGAGGATGAGCCGGTCCCATCGAGGTTTAAAATGCCCCAGGTGGAGCCCTACAATGGCATGACCGACCCCCTCGATCATCTGGAGAGTTACTGAGCCCTCATGGCGTTGCAAGGGTCCACGGAGGCTATGCTCTGCAAGGCCTTCCCAGCGATGCTTCGAGGAGCGGCTCGACTTTGATTTTCTGGGCTAAAGCCCAGTACAGTGTCTTCCTTCGAGCAGCTCGGCAGGCAGTTCACCACCAACTTTTCTGCCAGCCGACGTCAGCGGCGGACTTCAGACTCCCTCCTTGACATCAAACAGAGGGAGGGAGAGTCCCTCAAAGACTATCTCGATCTGTGGAGTAATTGATTAAGCCCTCATTTGATTTTGATGAGCTTAAAGCATTTGAGTATATCTTATATTATACTAA
>JAOXJJ010000897.1:143405-155156 GCA_025769935.1 Phoenix roebelenii
CTGGTCGGCGGGGCGCTCGCGGGTCGGCGGGGCGCTCGCTGGTCGGCGGGGCGCTCGCTGGTCGGCGGGGCTCCGTGGCCCTCTACTTGATCAACTTTTCCCCCAACACTTGGTATTGTTACAGATCAAATAATAATGAGAAACTAGTCTAAGTAATGAGAAATAGGCTAAGAGGGTCAAGTTTGACGTGAAAGTTACTAGCGGAGGGATTGAAAGTGGTTAAGGAGAAAGATGGTTTGAGGAGTCAGTCACATTGTCTAAAAAGAAGAGCTTCCTTGGTCGATTTAAGTAGTTTGCCAATTCTTCACATTCCTATATTTATGTAAAGGCTTTTACCCAGCAATCATCTTTTCCCTTGTAAAAGAGTCAGTTTTATGACATCCGAGATTCCCTTTCTGATCTAAAGATGATGGGAATCATCAAACAGGGTTGCCAAGATCGAATGTGAGAGATTGCCATTTGATTTACCGAAAGCAGAGGAGGAATTAGTAGCAAGTTATCAAACCAAATATTCAAGTATATTATTTTTTTTATTTATATTGCTTCTTACCTAAATCTATTACTTTCTTCATTATTTGTAACAGTTCTTTACTTAGGTGGGTGAAATTTTTCTATTTCATACATATCTATGATTGAAGGAAAATGGCTAAGGTGGTGACATGTAACTAGACCTAAGAGTAGTAACAATGATGAGATGATCAAGTCCTTAGTAGATACCATGCAAGATAGACCTAACCATGACAAAAAGGAATTAGTTGGATTATGTTGAGTGATTGTCTGAGAGTCAAGTCAAGTTCTAAAGCTAGCAGATATGGATTGATTATAAGTATAGTTTGTCAAAGAGGATAAGCAGTGATTTAAGAAGACGATTGCGCTTTGTGTTATGGAAGGAAGCCTCAAAAAAAAGATGTGAGCGGTGGAAGTGGTTGCTAAAAAATCAAAAAATGATAAATCGAAATGTGGACAATAACCAACGGAATAACAGTTACTAGTAAGAGAGTTTTTGGCATCGAAAGAGGATAAATATCTGAAAGTTCAGAAGAATTTGTGTAAATACGAAATAGTAGTCTTAAGAGTGGCCCTCTAGCTACCGATTGAATCAAATAGTAGAATAGTCACCGCTCCCTGTCTCAAATAGGTTGCACTCTACTAGCAAAAGTGTTTGAAGGTCAAGGTTGTAGGATTCATTGCCATATATCATCTTTCTAGCTCAGATATCCATGGCATGCCCACACATCTATCCACCCAAGTCCATTAGCTTGTTTTCCTTCCTATCCCCAACCCAAAAAGAAGAGAGAAAAGAGCACCAACACTGTTAGATGTCTCATAGAAGTTGGTACCACATAGTAGTATAGATTATTAGGTAGGGGAATTGTTTCTCTGCAACAGCACAAGACTTGAAAGAGTCTCTAAATAAACAGTTTTCTAGTTTCTTGATCATGATATAATAAATCATTTCGAGAAAAAGAAAACTAATAATATTTAAATATTGGTCTTCTGATTTTATTACTATTTTTTCCTCAAGCTATTTACAGGCACCATCTTTCAAAATGGGAGGAGGAGCTTGAAATATGGTGCTTGGCTAGCTCAATGCAAGAAATCTAATTATGGTACACTTCACTTATGTCATTTCAAAACTCGAAATCATTTAGTAACATAGTTAAATGACCATTCTACTTAACATAAGCAAAACATGGCAGCACGTCAACAACAAATATCCCAAATAATTTGTAGTGCATTAATTATTTGTTTTTAATTGTCTTATAAATGGCTAAAAACTATTCTTTTTTTTGTAGACATACCAAATTATTTGTTCAATTGGACAATATACATTTCCTGGACAATGCAATTGTATGGCAATTACAGCATGATTAATTGTAACTCCTACAACTTATAGTACAAGGTAATGAAAAAAGCCTATAATTTGACATAAGACATGTGGAGATTCAAAATAAAGTTAAAAAGTATCTTACATCCAATCCTTCGATAATAGTTAGCATGAAAGTTTTTCTTTTGGACCTAATTTTGGTTTTTTATTTAGTAATTTCTCATGGCACCTCTAAATCTTCTCCTTTGTGCTCTTTTGTATCCATACTTTATAAATATTTTTTTCATTCTTTAATAAAGCGCGGATAATGACTTACTTCTTCCATCATTAGTCATTATTCAACAACAAAAAAAAAAAAAATCTCGTGGCACCTCCACACCGGTGACCACCTCACCATATATAGCTACATTAAGACTTAGTGGTGCCGCTTCGCCTATGGACCAGAGCATTCCATGAATCCAAGCGTGACGCATCACCATTTGCAAGTGGGGCATGCACAGCCTTTACATGACACGTCTCTCTTTGGACCACGTTAAGTTACAAACTCATGGTTGAAACATCACCATCTGCAAGTGGACTTAGCAAAACTTAAAACGCGTCAACTGTTCTTGGATCAATTTGGAGCTACAGATGAGCCAAGTAGTTTGTGAATACCACGGACTTGGCTAGACTTAATCAGACTCGAGGTCATACTTCATCAGAAACTCAACATCTCAAACTTGTATAATTATCAAATAGTTTAAGCATGATTATTTGCAGTCGAGCTTTAACTAGAGCTTGGCTTAAGCCTGACTACGCCTAGCTGGCAGAATCTACGCCTCCTTGAGTCAACAACTTTCACAATCCGAGCCGCTCCCACGTCTTCTATGGACCCCACATGGCCATGCGACTACATGAAGAGTGTGAGTCACATGGTGTGCTCTCACTTTTGGGTCCAGCAAACACGGCCAATGGCATCTATATGCCTAGAGATTCTAGACGTTAGCTGTTATGCTCCTTTCATGATATTACTGTCGTGAGAGGATCCATTCGATTTTTCGAGTTCTCCTTTTCCTTTTTTAACTCTTAGAAAGGGTCATGTGGAGAGCGAGGCTAGGCCGACCTTATCCCCGGAGAATCTGTGCGTTGACGCCCCAGCCGACGGTTTGAACGCGGTGTTTTCGACAGGAGAGCCCGACACGCAGGCCTTCACGGGCAGCGCCCGTCAAAGGGATCTCTCTAACAGTCAAAAATACGGCCACAACACATCATGGCTTGCGTCTTCCACCGCCCCAGGGACAAGTTTGGCAATTTATTTTAGGAGCACTCCCACGTGCACGGTTTTATCTTACTTTCATGCATGCTTGGTCCAAAACAAAGGCTAACAATTAAAGCGATCATCTGATCAACAAGCCTGATGGTCAGAGCTGGGAATATGAGGTAAGACTTGGTTCGATGTTGCGACATCATGTATCTAAGCATTTGACATATATGAGATCTCATGCATGCGCACATAAAGAAACACAACAATGCACCTCGTCCTTTATATACATCTTGATGTTATGATATTTGACCAGTAGCACTCAAACTATGTGAGCATTAGACTTATCGAATGCCTACTAGGTGAGGAATATATAGATGTTAAAATGTCTGTGTCATCTGTTTGCCAGTCATGCGTGCAAGTCTAGATATATCAACTATGTTATAGTAATTACAATATATGTAATTCAGATAAAATCGGCTCATTGTGTTAGGTGAGGCATAAATCTTAGAATGAACAGTCATCCGTTTGCCATTCACTGACGTGAAGAGTCATGCATGCAAATCTAGATACATCAGCTATTTTGTACATAAATTTGGATGCGGCAACGAACGTCAGATGAACACCGTTTTCTCGTCCAAATATTGAGCCAAGGTATTGGTTCATATGAATATTTGACAGTCATGAATATAAGATAAATAAAATAACCGCTTTTATTGCTTTATTTTGACATATATATATATATAGATATTGTAAAGCATACTAGCTAAGAATTTCTAATCCTTCTTTAATTTACAATATCCCATTTGGTTTCTGATTTAGTTTAGATAAAGTTAAACTTTAAAAATTGGGCATCTCTATGTTTTCTATCATTTAATATTTGATATCTTAGTCATTATTTATTGGCCAAGTGATTAGAAAGATTACCAGATTTTGTGTGGATCATTTTGACTACAATAGAGAGGACTGAACCGGATCTAGAAGTAAGATTTGCTGCATTAAAAAACTAGATCGTGTTCTAAAATTTTGGAAGCCATAACCTACCCATATGGCATCCAATTGAGGCATTTTTTTTGGAAATTAAGTAATATTTTAAGCTCTATGACTTGATATCTCACCAAACGATGAGGCACACCAAGTAATTAATCATGATCAAATTCTATTGTTGGGGTCTTAAGCAAGCTCGATTAAGCAAAAAAAAAATTTCTTTTAGGAAAAATTTGGCTGATATATCTTCCAATTAGGAAAAATTAGATAGAGTGGCTACAAATAAAGTTGATGTATAAGTCAAGATCTACATCCTGTAGAATTTTAGCTTCTTTATGATTATTGCCATCAAAATCTAATCTAGTAGATAGAAGGCTTCTAGCGGATCCGTAGAAGAGGAGGAAGATCCAATATGTGCTGGATGACCTATACATAGAGAATGAAGAAGAGCTCGAAAGTCACCGAAGCTGATCCAGTCGAGAATCCTTTGATGCTTAAGTCAGACAAGACTTCAAAAAAAAAAGCAGAAAGGAGAAGAAAGTATTGTAGAATAATTTGAGATACATACTTGGCACCTTGAGCCCCTTTTTATAGATGTGAAGTCCTTGTTCCATTAGGGTTGGACTTTTCAAAGTCTTAAGTTAAGCGAAGAACTATCTCTAGGCTTTGCTTATCTAGATCTACCTAGAAATATATGTGTAATACCTAAGTCCTCTAGGCCAGGTCTATTTGGCCAGCCCATAAGCATGTTTCAGCCTAAAAATGAAAGAAAAAAAAAGAAAAAAAATATGATGCACATGCTGCGCACATGCGAGAAGAGAAGATGACTCCCGATGGGAGTCTTCTTCCTCTCGAGTTTGACGGACAGAATCCGACTCGGAGCCCGATTCCAGTTGGGACTGAGCTATATTTAGAGTTACTCCCCTCATCCCCTCCCATCACATCGAAGAGCCCAAGTCTCTGATCGACTCTATCATTGAATTTTCTTTATTTTTTCTCCTTGAATGCCGACCACTTTCGACATCGTTACCATTGCTAACTATCACTGAAAGCCAGATAAGAATCTGGCAACCTTTAATTAGCCTCTCTCTCTTCTTCTTTCGTGGTCCTTGGAAGCTTTGATTCTCGCTGATAATCACCAAAATTTTGCCAAGAACTGGATGCTTTGTTTTTCCTATTTTTGTGAAAACCAGCCTTCTTCTTCAATTTTTTGGTTGTTTCCATCGCCGATGCCTGTCGCCGGGGTTCATCCCAAAACCCCTGCAGTAGCTTATGGCCATGGTCGGAGTTCTGGCCGTTAGAATCCCTCTGTTTCATGGTTTAAGGGATCGAAACCTCTGTTTTTGTTGGGCTTGGGTGCTATCGGCCACCAATCATCACCGGCCGCCTGTTGGTCGGCCGTGAGTCTCCTGACCCCAGACACCACCACGACTACCTTTTTCTGCTCCTTTCTAATTTTTTGGCTAGAGAGACAGACTCTGTTCTCTCTCTTCTCCATTCTTTCTCTCTTTTATTTCTCACTCTACTCCCTAGAGATGATAGATCCAATAAGATACTCCTCGTAGTGATTTTGAATCAATCATGGTTGAAGGACAATGGTCCATGGTCGTCGGGTGGCGCGCTAGCCCCCTCTTGGCCCATTCCAGACATTTTTAGAATTGGTCACTCCTAATCTCTGTTGAGCCATCTATGCCCTAATCCGAGCATGATTCGACGAAATCACCTTGATCGAACCGATCCGAATGTTGGGCACTCTTGCTTGGTCAGCCCTATGAGGATGTTGGAATTTAGAATTTTAATTTTTAAAATAATTATGATAAAATTTTAATGAAAATATAATTTAGGCTCTTAGAGGGACTTTTAGGATTAATTAGATCTATTAGATAGATTACGTTCGCAAGATAAGTAACATAACCTTTTTATAAATTTATTGATAAATTATAAATATTTTCTAAATCGAATTATTCTAGAATTATTATATATAAATTTTTTAGAATATTGTATGATTCTTGATTGAATGCATTGGTTTTGATATGGATTATGTTTGATTGATTTTGATATCTCATCTTACAATTTGGAACACGGAACATACTTTTAAAAGGCTGATAGTTATATGACCAGACATGTGATATCTTATTAGATCGAAAGTGTGATTAAGTGTGTAGAACTTCGGTTGATCTTAGCCATTGAAATTTGCTTGTTCTGAGAGTTGCTAAGGTTAGTTTCTCGATATGAGAGTTGTTGAGTCAGCTCTTTAACTTGAGAGTTGCTGAGGGTGTCTTCTCAATATGAGAGCTATTGAGGTCAGCTCTTTGACTTAAGAGCCGCTGAGGTCGACTCTTTGACCTTTGCCCTATGACCCGGCCTTTAGAGGCCTTAAGCTTGGAAGGCATCTTTCTGTAAGTCGTTATCACTTAATGCCAACTCATAGAGGCTACAGTCTCCTTTGAAGAAGCTTCAGAAAGCTGTCCCTATATGAGGTCAACTTCTAGACTCTTACCCTCTAGTTCGGCCTTTAGAGACCGTTATGCTTTGGAGTTCCTCTTAATGGGTCATTCTTCTTTATGTCAGCTCTAGGAGTTATTATTGAGCGAGGTCGGCTTATCTTTGCCTTTGCCCTCTAGGCTGGTCAAAGTCGTTATCAAGTGAGATCGTTATATCTTTGCCTTTGCCCTCTATTCCCAACCTTAGAAGACCAAGTTACAAGTGTTTGGCTTAAGGTCGGTTTTTGGTCCTAGGCCATTCTAGCTTTACCTACGACCAGTCTGGTCGGGAGTGCAACTTTCAATCCAAACCAGCCTAAGCTAGGATTTTCCTCTCGGTGATCCTAGGGACGGATCTCATGGATGTTGCCTCAGCCTAGTTTGAGTTAGAAATTTTATCCTTGTAGTCTCTACCGAGGATGGATCCCATTGGTGTCACCTCAACCTAGTTTGAGCTATGATTTTTCATCCCGATAGTCCTTGGGATGGATCCATTGGTGTCCTCTAGGACTTGAATTTTGGAGAGGTTGTGAGCTATGAAAGCTAGTTCTCATATATTTAAAACCATTTCGAAGTATTTAGATCAATAAATATTCAATTCGTACATGGCAAATGTGTCATGCCTATTTGAGTCTTGTGAGATATACTATAGCTTAGTTTGTCCCCATACTTGGGTTCGATCCCTTGTCACTAGGCTCAATAGATTTTTGCTATTTTGCATGCCAATAGAGCTAGCTCGATAAAGTTCATGTACTGGATCCATCCAAAATGGTAAAAATAGATAGGGAGGCATCAAATTGATCTATAGCTACAAGTATGTGATGACGAACTAAAAAAATAGGTGTCAAACAATCAATTATAGAATCAAAATTAGGGCAAACAAAGGCCGAAAATGGAAAGAGCACATCTAAGAATTTAGGGTACGAGTTTTGAACCATTTATAAAATCGGTGAACCGAGCGGTCAAAGAAATTGAATTTCCTTGGACCAATATGATCAATGTAGCCGGGCCCAACTGGCCAACGCTAGATGTTGACATGTCACCCAAGCTGATGTGGTAGGTGATATGTTGATGTGGCAAATGATGTGGCTTCTTCTCAATGGGTCAGATTTAGGTTGAAATATGACAGATCTAAACCCAGATCCATGAAGAGGTTTCGCTCTTCATGAGGCTTTAAATCTGAAACCCTAGAGCATGGCTGTTAGAGAGACAAAGGCCTGCATTAGAGAGAAGGCACTTAAAGGGAGACAAGCAAGGCGCTGTAGGAGAGCAAGGCGTTGCAGGACTCGGGTAGCAACATCATTGACGATAGCAATGAATAAAGGTAGGTAGCTTAAGTTGATGGTGGGAAGCTGGAGCTCAGCGAGGTTATTGCAGAGGCAATGCTCAAAGGAGGTATCTAGCTTCTTGAGGGCATCGAGGTCGAGCACCTCCACGCCAAAGCTCTATGACTTCTCCACAACCTCCAGGAGGCAAAAGTTGGTCTCTCAATGTTGTTGGCAGTAGCTGACGGTTGGGGGCTTTATTGTGCTTCCTCTTGATGTACAGAGCAGTAGAGGCCATTCATGGCAAAGGTCGTCAGCCATCGGCAAAGAGAGTGGAGATTAGAGAAGGGCAAGGTTGCTAGTTCTCGTGAAGGTGGAAGTGATGATGGGTCTCATCGAAATGGAAATGTCATGGAAATGATGTCATGGAAGAGGGGTTGATCATAGAGCGAAGAGGGCAGTGATTGACGATGGTGTCTCAGGTTGCGTTGGCATCATCCTCAGCCTTGGCCTTCTTCCTCTTTCATGGATGCAGATGAACATACCCTTGGCAGCCTTCATAGGGGACGGGGGCACAATAGATGTTGGATCTAAAGACCACAACCATGGTTGTGGTTATAGTGGCAATAGTGGTGGAGGTGTATGCTCGGTTAGGCTTCTTGGTTTCACCATTGCCGAACTCATTATTGTTGTCAAGCTTTTTGGTGGAGAAGAAGGATCCAGCCTCACCGAGACATTGGTGCTCTGGTTGCATGGTAGAGAAGAAGCTAGGATCTTGGACCAATCAAAAGCTCCAAATTGACTGGAGGAAGAGAAGAGATTCGATGAAGGAAGAAGACTAGGTACATTCTCATTTCCCATAGATAATGCTAATCTGTTGCCTCCCAAATCCAATTTGCTAGATGGAAGGCCGCTAGTTGATCCATATTAGAGGATGAAGATCTAATATGCATTGGATAACCTAAACACAAGGAAGAAGAGTTCAAAGGTTGCCGAAGCTAATCCAGTTGGGTACCTCTTGATGCTTAAGTCAAATAGGGCTTTGAGGAATAGCAAAAAAGAGAAGAGAGTATTGTAGAATATTTTTAGATGCATACTTGGTACCTCAGCCCCTTTTTATGGATATAGAGTCCTTCTCTCACTATGGTTGGACTCTTTAGAGTCCTAAGTCAAGTGGTCCCTACTATGCCACATGTTAGCTTATGATTGGAAGATGAGATTTAGCCAAATCAATGATTATTTCAACTAGTTATATCTATTTTGAAAAAGTTACTTTCACTTTCAACTAGAAAAGAAATCCAACCCGAATTGTATAAGGGAGACCTTAGTAGTATAAATAGAGATTATGCAACTCGATCTATTGTCCATAAATTAAAGAAAAAGAGACCTAGATCATACTTTCATCAATTTTTCTACTTTTTTAAAAAAGATTCGAGATGTGCAGGTTGAAAAATTATTTTTTTCTTCTTGATTGGATCAGCAAATGAAGGAATAGAGTTAGATCTTAAAATTTCTTACAAAGACTTTATTTCAGTTGGGAGAAACCACTATTTCAACTCAATTCGCATATATGAATTATTTCATGTGTAGGACCTTCTACATTACCTTATCTTTAAGAGATTTCCAATAAGATAATCTCCATGCAGGTATTGCATAACAAAATTTAGAGAAAGTATGATATTAACAAATGATGTTTTCACATTTGCATATGTTTAGAAATTTCATCCATACTAAAGCAGGATACAACAATAGCATGCAAATAGTTTCATAATTGATATCTTTTCCTATCTTTAGGATTGCATATGCTCTATTACTTAACATGCAATACAATAGGGATGTGTAAAAAAGGGGCCAAACTACGAACCTAACCTAAATCGGTCTCCTTGATTTAGTTTATATCCTTTTTTTTAAAAAAAATGGTTTGGTGTTGGTTTGAAAAAGTCTTGAAATAAAAATATTCAATTCAATTTCTATTTGAGTTTTCAGAAAACCGATTCAAATCGATCCGACTTGACCCCTATTCAACCGATATATATATATATATATATATATATATATACATAAATACACACATGTTCAAACCAACTTGGCCTGAACCCAACCTGGCCCATATGTATATATAAGTATACACATTCAAACCGAACCGACCTAACCCGACCCATATGATATACGTGCATATATATTCTATTTTTTTTATATACATATTTAGACTTAGTCTAGTCCATTTAGTCCAGCCAATTGAACATCAATATTATACAAAATGAAATTTTTATATTTTGACTTAGCCCAATCCATGCAGTCCAACCTATTGAACATCAACTCGATAAACTTAACCAAACTGAACCAATTTTTTTGGGTTTGTTTGAACCCCCTTATTTTAAGAAGTCAGTTTAGTTTTGGTTTCAGTTTGAGAAAATCGATTTAAATCAGTTCAGTTCTAAAAATAATCCTAAACTAACCCAACCCAAACAAACCATGCACACCCTTATATACATTATGAGGGTGCAAAGTCCTAATTGGATTAAGGCCATACACTACTTCAAAAGGATTACAACCAGTAGTTTGACTTGCGGAATGGTTCTAGTCAAACTCCTCCTAAGATCCCACTGACGAATGTTTTTACCCACTCACGGTTTGGTGCTTCAACTTTCTACCCTCTTCGACCACGGCCTCGACTAGCCATGATGCTGTGATACCAATTTGATGTCGAAAAAATAAAAGGGAGAGAAGACAAACAACGAGCAAACCAAAACTACCTAGAATTTGAGCATAATGGTAAAACCAATTTTCCAAGGACAAGGACAATGGATAGATAAAAACTCACTACCCAAAGAAATCCACCCAAGGGATACAGAGTTTGATGAAAAAAACTTACCACCCAAAGAAATCCATCCTTGGAATACAAAGTTTTAATTATCACTACTCATAGACAATCTCCCTGAGATGCATAGCAAGAGCATGCTCACCACCCAAAGAAATGCTTAGAGATACAGAACACCCAAAAGAAGGAACTCAACAAGCCAAAGGCTTAATCCTTAATTCACTCAAACTTGAAATTAAATTTTCTGAAAATATAACATAGGGCATGCCTTTATATATACATATTTGGAATGCTTTTCAAGCAATTACAATCAATAATCTTAAACGTAAGGAGAAAGAAAAACACCATAAGAAAAAAGATCATAACCAAAAACATGAGAAAAAGCATCCCAAACTTAAAAAAAAGAAAAAAACATCATAAATAGGCTTTCCAAAATTTGCCTTTATTTAGGTATAAATCAAAAATAAATTGCCATAATCCCTGGTTGAAAAAGACTCCCCTTAAGCACCTGTGTCAAAATTGCTATAGACAAAATTTCTTTTTTGTTCTCTCGTTTGAAAAAAACTTTCCTTAAGCACCCGTGTCATAAAATTTGCCTATAATAATAGCCATCATTCTAGCATCAATATGAAACCTTATGAAGCCCTTTATGAAAGAAAGTGCAGGTCTCCGCTATTGGGATGATATTGGTGAAAAGAAGTTATTGGGTCCTGAGTTAGTCCAAAATGCTAGGAAAAAAATTTATTGATCAAGAAAAGATTCAAGGTAGCTCAAGATAAACAAAAAGTTAGGCAGATAAGAAAATAAGAGATAGAATTCCAAGTGAATGACTTTGTTTTCTTGAAGGTTTCACCCTCAAAAGGTATCATGAGACTTAGGAGACATGGTAAGCTACGTCCTCGCACATCGGGCCCTTTGATATTCTCGATAGAGTAGGAGAGGTTGCTTATAGATTGGCCTTGCCGCCTGAGCTATCCAATGTATACAACATCTTCCATGTTTCTTTACTAAGAAAGAATATTCTGGATCCGAGTCATGTGGTGGAGTATGTGATCGTTTATTTCAATTTTGAAAATAAACCACGCAATAGCACGTATCCTGTAGGATAGTGATTACGGGTGTCGGTC
>JAOXJJ010000897.1:159389-174451 GCA_025769935.1 Phoenix roebelenii
TGAGACCTTATGACTTGAATCAGTCAATGGAATAAGATTGCATTTATTCAGTTAAATTATTTTAGATTTATAAAATTTAGATGTTTGGTGAAGATGCCTTGCATGCTCGTGGGGAGAGTTCCCTACGGGTTTGTGGTGGTTGGCGCGACCCTCGGTCCGCGATCTTGGGTCGGGGGCGTGACAATATATATGATTAGCAATGCTGATTTTGTTGAGTATTGCTACCACAATTATAGTGAAAATAGGAAATAAAAAATCTGGTCATGTCCATCTTGAAGAAAACATCCACCAAGGTAATCACGTCAAGCCAGGCACTGTGAGCTAGAAGATTTGACATACATCCAGCACTTAATGGGTTTACTCGTTCTGAGCATACTATGGTGTTTAAAATTATCGTATCTCTTGGCATTATACCAAATACTTGTCGTGTATATTAGCGGAACCACAGATAGGATCGTCTAGATGTTGGTGGGGGGATGATAGTGAATGATAGCATAGAGAGGCAGAGTAGAAAGATAATGGCTAGCGGTAGCAAAAGATTGCGGCTTGCAACTAAGGGAGAAGAGAAGGGTGTCTGCACTTGTACTCCCAATGCTTTGGATTCCATTGACCTCAACATCATCAAATGTCTCCACACTTTGTTCCTTGTAAAAACATTGAATCACTTTTCGTTTACTAATAAATAGGCATTGCATGAAGAACTGAAAGGTAATATAGGATTGAGTGGAGCAAACCTATAAGGTGGAATATTCCTCTCTTCAGTATAAAAAAAAATCACCATCAGATGTAACTCCAAGATTATTCTACCTCCAAAATTTGGTTTCAAGGATGTCACACGCATGATGTCCTAAATTTCTAAAACCATAAAAAACTTCTTATGATCATAGTCAAGTGCTACTTGGGTTGAGGCTTGAACATAGCCCGACTTCATAGATAAAACTTAGTTCTTGAGTCGAGCTTGCACTTATTCATTATTTTCTTGGATCAAGCTTGATATAGTGTTAAAGATTATTATTTATTGTTTATTATTATCCTTGATCAAGTTTCATATATTGGTATAGCGGTACAAGGCAAGGACAAAAAGGAAAGCGAAGAAGGTGTGATAGGAGCAAGGAGGTCGCAAGGGTGGGCTTGAAGTGGCGGTTAATTCAGATAACAATTCAAAACTTGGACAGTAGAGTTTATTGGGCATCGAGGTTCGGTTCTCCACCTCCATCTCCAGGCGGTGGAGGAGGCGTGAGAAGAATTGCGGAAGGCGGAGGCGAGGAGGAGAAAGAGGCGGAAGATAATGTTGAGATTGATTCATAAAGAAGGGGTAGCACATGAGAGAGGTGAAGCAAGAAGGAGAAGGAGGAGGTGGAATAGAATAGTATAATTTAGGGAAGGGAAAAGGATTACGTAAAAGGCTTAAGAAGAATAGAATATTTTCATCTTTCGTGATGGCTCACTAATAACATGGGATGGTGGATGTGTTGTAAGATCGCATTGGATCAATATGGAAACTCAATTGACCCATTAAAAGTTTTTAAAGCCGAGGAGATATGAGTGCGAACAGGGCCGGCCCAATCCTTAGGCAACTGAGGCGGTCACCTAAGGCCCCGGCCTAAAGAAGGCCCACCGTAGGAAAAGCCTCAAAGATAAAATGGAAAGAAAAAAAGGCCCCTAGTAAATTTGCCTTAAGCCGGCCCACTACAGGGAAGGCCTCAAAGACAAAACGGCCTTAGATTTCCAAATACATTGGGCCGCTCCTGAGTGCAAAACGATCAGAATAGAGAGGGTGTTTCTATTTTTCCAAAAATAATCGGGGTGTTACTACATTGTTATCCACTTGGGGCAGGATTAGTAAAAATCGATGCACTTTCTGAAATCTCAACTATTTGGACTTGAATCTAAAGAGAGGGGTGGCCTAGTTCATGAGACTCTCACTGCTGCAGAATTTGGAGAGGGTCAGATTACACAGCCTTATCTTCTTCGCTCTCGAAGAGATTGTTTTCATCTTTTATGCCGATGAACTTCAGGCTATAATGAAGCAAGTTTATTGTTATGCCAAAATTCACCCTCTTGGATCCCAATCCAACTGGTCCTTCCATATTTAGGGTTTGGTCACAAGTTTAGACTACAATTCTCTATAAATCTAGGTAGATTGGGAGGTGCCAGAACCTCACCCAGTAGCATGCCTACTAATAACATAGGATATGGTTGGATTCAAAACCATGCACAGTAGCTAGTCCAGGCTCGTCATATTATATAGAAACAAGCCAACCAGCCAACGCATGGCTTGATTCGGCTCGTTCATAGCCTAGTTTTGCAGTCAACCGTAATTCTCCCGAATTTTTCACTAGAAGAAGGTGAAGAATTTTGTAGAGTGTGTCCGAAACAGTGTTTGGCTTCGTAAAAATACAAAATGTTCGGCCTAGAAGGCAACACCTAGTGCGGGTTCTCAAACCCGTGGCCTTTGTCGAGCTCTCCTTGCAAGGTGGGCCCACATTTTGGTTCTTAAGATTCCTGGACAACTTGGAGACTCCTCAAAGGCACCAAAAGGCAGCGCATTCTAATGCGATGTTTTGGGTCTTTAAAATCTTCTCATTTTATCGAGGAGCCGAAAGTGCAATAAAGAAGGGACCTTCCTTCGAATCCTGTTCCAACTTTACGGGTTCAAACATTCAACGTGACGCGCGTAGCATCCATGCTTCCGAGCGCCGACAAAGGCAGACATTCATCACGGAGCATCCATCGTTGCCGATACTTTTAAGGTGTCGGTAAATAAAATTTTTATTCTCACATGGCCGATATTTTTATAGTGCTTTAGAAAGAACCAATAATAAAATTACTAATATTTATAAGCATCGGTATATATGTTAAAAAATATTAAAAAAAGTCAAATTTTTCTATAGTGATCATGAGCTCTCCTACTTTATAGAGGTATTATTGGATTGTAAGAGAATTATTTAAAATAATTATTTTCAATTAATTAGTAAAATACAAGCAAAATACCTCTGATTCAGAGGATATGACAAAAAATAAATATAAGATATTAAAAACTAAATATTGATTTACATTTTACAAAAAAAATAACATATCTCCATCAAATATGTGATATAAAATTAGTTTTTGCATCCAAAGCCTCATATTCGGTCATAAGAACAACGAAGTCTTTAATAATAAGTACGGATGCAAATGGGCCGGGTCAACCCGTGATCCGACTTGCATAAAACTCGACCCAACCCGAATTTTAGAACCCGTGGAGCCGGGTTGGGGTCCTAATTTAGACCTGTTCTATTTTTTGGGTCGGATCGGATCCACCCAATTTTGACTCGAACCTGAACCCGATTCAACCCATTTTTTGGATCAGTTTTATGCTATTATATAGTATAATTTTGAATATAAAAATACATAAATTCGGATCCGACCCGATCCGAATGATCTGTCGGATCAAAATTTGTATGCATAGATCCGATTCGATCCGAGCCAAGCTGATTTTAACTGGATCGGATCTGGATCCAAAATTTAGATCCAAATAAGAAACCAGATCGAATCAGAGTGAGTTAGGATCTAACCCAATTCAACCTATTTGCAGCAAAAAAAAAAAAATATCAAGACTTCAACAATGCATCCTCACCTTATTTCTAATGCAATGAAAAGAATCTTTCCAAATCACTGACAACCGCAAAAAAAACCCTTCTAACTACGTTTCTCTGGACTCCAGTCGGATGCCCTCCCTTCATTTTTCTTGTTCGTGTCAGCCTTTCCCTCTCTCTCCTAATCACTAACATCCAAGAAAAGGGCTTCGGATGGGAATGGCACTCATCTGTCAGACAACTTTTGGATACTTCAACATACTTACCATGCTGCAGAGGTCTCTTCCATCTTTAATGCCCATTTATATCCATTCCTACAAAGCTGTCTTCAATCTTTATTCTTCCCATCAAAATTGCAGGAAAGAAACAAACGAATAGATTCTTTCCAAGTGAGCCCCTGGTGGTGGTAAAACTCAATACCTGGTCATCAGTCTAATGAGTTTGGATGTGCTTCCCGTCGAGAATTTTCATGACGACAGCATCCCCGCTCTCCACGTGGTGCGCATATTTCATCCTCCCAAAGTTCTCCCCGTCCTCCTATTCTTAACCAAGGCCAATTATTAAACTCTACAAATAATCAAGGAAAAAAAAAAACCCTTCCCGATATACCAAAGTATTTTAAATATACTTCTCAAAAGAGGCTTGCGAATGGGAAAGAACCTCATTTAATTGGATGACTTTTGGATGCTCTAGCATCCTTCTAATGGTGTACTTCACAAGTTGCTAAGAACTCCATTTAGGAGAAAAAGAAAAATAAAAATTATATTTAGATAGAAGAGGGATCTACCTCTCTCACAAAATTAGGGCTAAAAATAATCGAATATAGATCGAATATTGATATATCCATATTTATATCTATATTTTTCAATGAATATAAATATGAATACGGATATTGAACGAATATCAATTTAATATCTACATTTATTCTAAAAATATATAGATAATATTAAACATATCCATATTTTTTATAAACAGATACAAATACGAATCATATATTAAATATATCCATATTTTTTTATCTGAAAATAGATATAAATAGGATATTTTTTTGTATTAATTAAATTTTGAGCAAAATTCAATAATGAAAACTAGTAACATTCCAATAATACGAAGCGTACCTAGCTCGGTACCCACAATCCAGCTACTTCCTTTGCCTAAGCTAAAGAGCAACTCGACCTCAAAAGTTAGGGGTAAAATGGATCGTCCTGCTTAAGACAGGGGACCACCCCATTCTAACCAAGCAGACCTCAGCACCGACCAGGCTAGATCTTGGTCCCGCTGAGAACCAGTCCTACCTCGGACCTCGCCGAAGGCCAAGCCGACCTCGGCCAGATCTCTCCGCTGCTACGATTTGCAACAATCTCTTATGGTGCTCATAATAACGTCTCGAGCTCGAGCTTGGGGTGCCCTGCTGCATTGACTGCATGCCCAAGGGCTCCCTCGACTGCAGAGATATAGGACGACGTGCTCCGACTAAGTTCGGGGCGCCCTATACGACGACGCGCCCCAGCCAAGTTCGGGGTGCCCTATGCGACAACGCACCCCGACCCGAGCTGGAAGCGCCTTGCTGAGCAGACCTCAAAGTCTAGAGGGCTAGGCCCAGCTCAACAAACGTATATCATGGCCCCTAAGTCGGCCCGACCTCAGCACCCTGCCAAGCAGGCAAGGCCGACCTTAGCCCCCGCCAAAGGCCGAGCTAATCTCGCCCAATACGTGCCGCAACCATGCCCTGCGGTAACCTCACCGTACTATGTTTTGCTTAATGACCATGCCAAGATACGTCGACAAAGGACTGCGCCTTGCTGCCCTAGCCATGCCTGCTGACAAGGGTCATACCCTGCAGCACACGCCAATGCCATACCGCGCAGAAGGACAACTCAAACCATGAGCCTCAAGCAAGCCGTGGTCGTGCGCCACCTGGCGAATGGCATCTTCTCCCATGATGAGGACGAACTATATCTCCACCACCTGGGCACCTTTACGGGGACTATAAATAGCCTCATTAGGTAACAACTAAGGACTTTTTGGCCAACATAAACTCCACGCTAACTTAAGCATCGGAGGGCCCTCACCGAAAACACCAGTGAGGCTTTGTGCAGGTACGCCGGTGCATGGAAGGTGGCATCCTTTCTCCGTCTCGACCGGCAGCTCCCCCGACTCCTCCGGCGTGGTCACCCTCGGGCCAAATTTGAACCACAGCATCTGGCGCTAGAGAAAGAGCCTGAGTCGTGATCATGAGGCTAAGGAGTCATGGAGCTTCAAATGCATCGAGGAGCCAGGCACCAGCTCCTGGCAACTTACTTCAAAGTCCATTCAAGGCCTGCAGTAGGCGATAGCCCAATCTACACCTCTTTTTTGTGGGCGTGGGCACATGATAGCCAATGAAATGGAGTACGATCGACCAAGGAGTAGATTTTCCTAGCTTAAGAGTAGATTTTCCCGGCTTAAGAGAAATCTTCCTCGGCCCAAGAGGTCGGCTCACCCGAGGTCTCTCCTCCAGAAGTTCGAAAAATATACTTTCCTCACCTCCACCCGAGCTGAGATCCTCATGGAGATTGAGGGTCAGACTTACCTTTGACCACCACCGAAGATGCGACCATCAGAGTCACGAAAGCGCTCGGACAAACACTGCCACTTCTATAGAGATCACGACCGTGATATTGAGGATTGCTACCAGCTCCGTGATGAGATCAAGGTGGTTATCCACCGAGGTCTGTTGGGTCGGTTTGTCCATGCTCAAGCCGACTGGAGGGAGCCTGAGGAATAAAGTCCAGAGCCACGTGAGGGGTAGAACAACAATCGCCCCATCGCGAGCACCATCAACGCCGTAGCTATATACTACATGTTGGCGAAGACCCCATCCCCACCAGCCTGGGTCTAGCGGCCCGGGGCTCACAAGCCACAACCTCCGGACGGAACTTTAGCCCCTCCAGGTTAGAACCCTGATCTCGGAATGTATTATCAATAAAAATTATCTTCTGGGACTTCTTTAAAACGTCTCTGAGATGCCTTAATGCATTCAACATGCTCTGGTTGTCTCTACGGCACTAGCCCCCAACCATGACATAACGGTGCCAAATATTATCGACGCCCTCTCGACGACATGCCCCGATCCAAGCTTGGGGCGCCAAATATTATCGACGATGCACCCTGACCCAAGATTGGAGCGTCGAATATTATCGATTCCCTCTCGACGACACGCCCCGACCCAAGCTTGGGGCGCCAAATATTATCGATGCCCTCTATGACAATGTGCCCTGACTCGAGCTCGGGGAGCCAAGCATTCTCGACGATGCGCCCTGACCCGAGCTACAGGCGCCCTACATTGTGTAGATTGCAAGCCAAAGAGCTCCCACGACCGTAGGCGTTAAGAGCTGAAGAGGCCCATTCTCGATGGTGCGCCCCGATCGAGCTCGGGGCGCCCTCCGTTGTATCGATCGCGAGCCAAAAAGATCCCACGACTGCAGGCGTTAAGAGCCAAAGAGGCCCATTCTCGACGATGCACCCTGTTCCGAGCTCAGGGTGCCAATCATTGTGTCGATCACGAGCCAAAGAGCTTCCGCAACTGCGGACGTTAGGAGCCAAAGAGGCCAATCGATCGCAGGTGCCCTGATCTGAGTGGGGGCGCCCTGCAATCTTAATTAAGAGCCGAAAAGGCCCATCGACCGCAGGTGCCTTGATTTGAGTGGGGGCACCCTGTAATTGCAATTAAGAGCCAAAGAGGCCCATCGACCGCAGGTGCCCTGATCTGAGTGGGAGCGCCCTGCAATCTTAATAAAGAGCCAAAGAGGCCTATTGATCGCAGGCACCCTGATCTGAGTGGGGGTGCCCTGCAGTCTCAACTAAGAGACAAAGAAGCCCATCGATTGCAGGCGCCCTGATCTGAGTGGGGGGTGCCCTGCAGTCTCAACTAAGAGCCGAAGAGGCCCATCGATGATGATGTACCCCGACCAAGTTTGGGGCACCCTCATCACAATGCGCCTCGACTCGAGATTGGGGCGCCAAGCATTCTCGATGATGCGCCTTGATCCGAGTTCGGGACATCCTGCATTGTGTCGATCGCGAACCAAAGAGCTCCCACGACTGCAGGAGTATTCGACGTCATTTCGACACCATTCGACGACATTCGACGCCATTCGACGACATTCGACGCCATTCAACACCATTCAACGCCATTCGACACCATTTCGACGACATACGATGACATACAACGTCCTTATCAACTGCAGGCATCCTAATTTGAGTGGGGGCATCCTGCAGTCTCAACTAAAAGCTGAAAAGGCTCTCTCGACCATGGCCTTGAGAAATATTTGAGGACGACCCAAGCTTAAATTGAGCGCCCCAGTTAAAGTCTACAGAAACCTATGAATTTGAAAAGCATCAAAGCTTACAATGGCCTTCTATCTAAAAGACGCCCTAACAAGTTGCAGTTCGAAAGCTAAAGTGGGGCCCCGAGCTCAGTCTTTGAACAAAGGTCTGTAGCAGGTCTTCTACTCGACCTGGGCACTTAGAGAGCGCCAGCAAGTGAGCTCGGAAGCAGTGAGCTCTTCACCAACTTAGCAAGCTTTTCTAAGCTGGGAGTGAAGGTCCAGCACAGTGACTTGGCCAAAAGTTACCTGGCAGCATGAAAGCCAAGCCAGCACCAGTGACATGCAGTTCGGGCTCTATTAGCCAAACACACAGATTCAATACAAGACGCAAAGCGAAATGAGCTCAAATACACAACCAAATCTCAACAACACAAAGTATCAAAAGGTATGCTTTATTGATATTGAAGGCTAAAGGTCGAGTACAAAAGGTACCGACCTTGAGGTCTGATTGAACAACAATTACAAAAGGGCCTAAGTGGCCTACTTTACAAAAATAAAATGGAAAGAGAAGATAAAGAAGAGAGCTCAGTCAGCTTGGGCAACCTCGGGCCCGATCTCAGGAGCAGTTTCAGTCTCGACCTTGGCAATGGCCTCGACAACACCTCCATCCTCCACGGCAGCAATGAGCTCGCGCACCTCAGCGAGCTCATTCACTTCAGCCGTGATCGCCACTTCGGAAGCTCCGCACAGACTCAAACAGAGGCCGCTGAGGTCGACTCTAGGGTAGAGCCGTTGGGCTTGATCTTGGTAGTTCTCGAAGCCCCAGATCATGGCGTCGGTAGCCCCCTCCGCCAGCTCGTCCAAATACTCCTCAGACAGGCGAAAGTTCTCGATCGCCTTCTGAGTCTGCTCTTCGAACCATCTCCCAAGCCGCTTGGCTTCCAGCCTCGTGCCTCTGGCCGGCTAGTGAAGCCTCAATATCGAAGATGCAGCTCTCGGCGACCGAACGAGTTCAGGCAAGCTCGACCTCCATTGCCCGAATTTAGGCGAGTTCGGCTTCGTTCAGAGCTTCGACCGTCCTTGTCTTCTTCTCGGCCTTTTGTTGCCGTTGCTCGACAGCCACCGCCCTCTCTTCGGCCTCGAGCTGCTGCTGCTCGGAAACCACTACCTTCTGTTCGGCCTCATGCCGCTGTTGCTCGACAGCTGTCGCCCGCTCTTTGGCCTCTTGCTAGTGCTGCTCGGCGGCCGTTGCTCGAGCCTTGGCCTCTTGCCTCCGGTGTACGGCGTGCTCCATCCTCAGCTGGAGCACCCTCAACTGCCTCCGATAGTCAAACATGCCAGACACTAGCATATTGACTATATGAAGAAACTGACACAAGAGACAAAGTGTTAGCTGGTAAAGCACTTAGAAGAAATATAAGAAGTAAGAGTATGACATTACTTACCAAGATGCTAGCAGTACTTCATCTACAAATACGTCGAACCCTAGCCCATCCAACCAAGCTCAGTCGCCCGAAAGTGTGGCACAGTGGACGAGCTCGCGGGCGATGTTGGTGGACTCGAGGCCATGTCATCCTCGAGTGGATGACACCCGGGCCAAAATGGCCTCCTCCCGGACTCAGAGGGAGTAGGGTCGACCCCAGTGGAGGTCGGCACCCCAGAGGAGGGCCCGACCCCGAAAGAGGTCGCAACCCCAGTAGAGGTAGGGACCCCAGAACTGGATGGGATCCCCTAAGAAGTCGGGACCCCGAGCCCGTTCTCTGGCTCGGGGTCCAATCTACGCTGGCGGACGTCTTTGCGAGCCCTCCGAGATCCGCCGCCAGGCGCTTCTGCTGTCTCTATTGCGCCCCCTTCTCCTATCGATGGGGGCAGCTCGGCCTCAGCGAGTAAGGCCTGCTCGAGCCCAGGCCGAGCAAGTTTAGCGATGTCGACTTGAGCGGGCTTGCCCCGCGTGACACTGAAAGACGATGCAGCCTTGGCCTTCTTCTGCCTCTGCTCAGGCCGAGCTCCATCCGAGGCGCCCGCCCTCTTATGATACCTGGCCATTAAGGTTTCAGCATCGAAAATCATTTCTGCAATTTCTGACAACAAAAGACTTAGTCAAGATCCAGCATGAAAAAGAAAGGAAAAAAAGGGAAACTGATTGCACCGCCCTTACCCCCGAGATGAGCCAAGTTCAGACCGACATTCAACAAAGCTTCCACGTTAAGCAGGTCAGGAAGCTTCAAAGCCCCTCCGAGTTCGAGTAGCTTGTCTAAAATCTCTTGCTTGGACCGTGATAGCTTGGGTGGTTTATTATTTATTGTGGCCCACGGCGAGTCCCAAGTCAGGTTAAAGCCCCACAATCGCTCGAAAGAGAGAAAAAAAAATACCTTTTGATGAGAGCACAAAAGTACGATCTAAGTACCAATTAACTTAGCCTAATGCTAGCAAAATAATGATAAATAATAGGTGTTAACATTTGCATTATTAAATATTTTATCCTTAGCTCTTATTATAATTTTTATTATTATTTTATATAAATTTATCTAAAAAAGAATGCATTCTTTCCAGCTGCAGAACAGAGCCGAGCTCTTCTTTTGCCCGCCTCACGCGTCTCCCAGCCGTCCAGCGCGAGCCTCCCGTGGAGCTTCCCAGATTCCGCCTCTCCTGCGATCACCACCCAGGATCCCGCGTGTCAATCCCATGTTCTTCTTTGCGTTCCACGCGCCCACTCCTTCCGAATTAGCGCTCATTCCAGATTTTCTTCCTCGTTCCAACGTTTCGGATTGATCCTAAGCATTCATATGCGTCTCAGCCCCAGCAAAGATCCTTTTCTTCCGCCCATCTCGTCCGCGTTTCCAGCTTTCTCCCACGTTCCCGCATACAAGATCCTACCATCCCGAGCATCTCCGCATCCGGACGTCTTCCATTTCCGCGTTCAGAGGGCGTCCTAGCTCTCGTGCACAATCCCAGGCGTCCATTCTTCATCATCTGAGTCCAAGGGCTTGCAATCCATCCCTTCATGTGTCCACCCCCTCTGGATCCGCGATCGGCCTTCTTGCGTCCGGGGTACTCGGCAGCTAGCACGAAAGGAGCGTCTTCCGCATCCGTTCACAAAGGTCTCCACGTATCCCGTGGGATCAGGGACCCATCGCGGCATATAGAGGAGTTTTCTCGGCTGGGGAAGGAGCTCTCATTTTGAAAGGAAAAAACAGAGGGGGAAGAAAAAGGGAAACAGGGGATGCCCTGTTTCCGAAAAGAAAAAGAAAAAAGAAAAAGAAAAAGAAAGGAGGCTAATGTCTTTTATGGAGGGCTGATTTCTTAGGTGAAAGGTGATGGAGGAACCTTTGATGTATTGTTTTCTTTGAAGTAAATTCTGAACCTTTGCTCTTATTGATTTATATTTTTGATGTGTTATCGATTTTTGTATAACCATTTTGTAGATAGTTCTTTAATAGTTTATGTTTATTAACACATGGACTGCTTTAGTATTTGATTTGTCGTTGATGTAATAGGCACGATGAATGCTTAGAAATAGAGTTCATATATCCATAAAATATATCCCATGTTTTGATCTATTCTACTTTTATATCTTTAATCAAGAACCGAAGAATTTATTTCTTGAATGCAATATTATCAAGGGGGATTCCAGATCCCTACACCATCTAAATCTATCCAAACTTCGATTCTCTATTTACTGATTTATTTTCTATTTGTAAAAAATCATCTTAATCTACAAATTTATTGAATTAATTAATCTGAAATTATACTAAATAATCTCATATATATTTCGTTCCCTGAGGATTCGACCTCGGACTTCCGAGAATTTACTACTTGTACGATTCTCCTATACTTGGAAGATTAGTTTCGCGAAAGCATTTTTGCGAACATGTCAAGTTTTTGGCCTTCCACCTATGAATGGAGGAAGGAGCACCTCAAAAAAAGGTTGGGCCTCCCCGAGGAGAGAAGCTTAAGGATGAACTCACAAGGGAAGAAAAATCGAGCCCGAACTAGGCCCACCTCCTCTTCACTCATGCTCGAGTCGGTCTTGTACGGACCTTGATTCATCTCGAGCTCGGCCTCCTCCACATCCGAAGAAGGCCGGGCTCGGGATGAACATGCACCAAGCACAAGGGCTCTTGTGGGCAACCCTATTGCCTTGCTCACAGAATATCAAAGAAAAAAGAAAAAGGAGAACAACTCTGTGAGCGACCGAGGAGAAAAAGAGCACCTACCCGAGATTTCGCCGAAGAAGATAACTGAGAAGAGGAGGACCATCGGAAAACTCCAGGAACACTTGAGAAGAAGCTCGAGGACAACAAAAATGGCAGCCAGGAGACAAATGCGAGGACAACAGGGCTCAAATGGGGACCCTAGGGCCTCCTTAAGGCCTTATATAGCCTGCCCCGACGGTTTTGATAGGCCTTTTTGAACGGCCAAAGCAGCCAAATCCTACTAGGTGGCAGACCCAGACACTCCCCTAATGGCTCCCTCAGCATCTCCTCCCGAATCATGGCATTAAAGGCCAAAATCATCATGGCGACTGCTTCGGAAGGCGGAGCATTAATGATTGGCTCCTCGCATTCTGCAAGGCAACGCGCTTCGAAGACGGAGCATTAATGATTGGCCCTTTCACATTCCAACCAGCGATGCCCCGAAAAGAAGAATGCACACAACATATTAAAGAGCTCCTGCGGCCGCTCCTGCTTGAAATGATGTAGCTGATCCACTCAAGCTCGGCTTGCAGAACTCAGCCTGAAGTCATCAGTCCCTTGATAAGTGCTGATTAATCTATAATTTAATATTCTTTTTTCAGCACTTATCAATGTTCTTAAACGGATAGCTACTTATTTTACCACAAATAGAACAATCTTTGAAATAAATTTAAAATATGGTAAGAAGTAAATAATTCAAATATCCTCGCCTTTCGAGCGTACCAGCCGACACGTTTTAGTTCAATAACACTGGGTTTGAGCCCAATGCCCAACTGACATGCATGCACCCAAGCACTATCCACCGTCCGTGGCTCCCCAAGTGATCCAACAGTTCAGAAATTTTCATCTCCGCATCATGTTTCCAAACTAAGCAAAATAGGGGACACCTTTGTTTTAAATCCATATATGCCCATTTTCATATTAAAATAGAGCAAGAAAAAGAACTTTTTCCAAAATTACTGAAATCATTGTTCATATGAACAGTATTCCGTGAAAACACTATTCAAATGAACAGTGTTACGAAAAACAAAATCATCTCACTGTTCATCTTCTTCCTCCCTGTAAGCATCACGGCCGTCCATCTTCCACGATGTCCTCCCGTCGATCCTGCGACCAGAACCTCCGCCTCTTCTTCCGCCCGTGACGCATCCAGATCCAGTTCCTCCGCCATCAGCCCGTTCCACCTCCCAGCAGTCGAGATTCACATCCCCCGATCATCTCGTTCTAGCAGCCGCATCCAACGTCTCAGCCTTCCACGAAGCATCCGGAGCCATGGATCCAGCCACCTTCTTCTTCCGCTCCTCCCAGCATCGCGTCCCAACCGCTCTTGGAGTCAACCATCCTTCCGTATCAGGCGTCCAGCGATCCCACATCCATTCCTTCCGCGGTCCAAAGAAAGAAGTCGTCCGGAGCGATCCGTCCAGCCATCCCGCAACCAAATCTCCTCCATGATCAACGCTTCCAGCATCCCATGAGATCAGAAATGAGCCCAAGCATCTAGCCATCCCCCTCTTCCGGATTTGAGTCGTTCCATCTGCAATATGTCCTCCACTTCTTCTCCCGCGATGCATTCCACAAAGTTTCCGGAGCCAGCTATCACATTGATCCCGCGGCTCCTCCCATCGAGCATCCCAGATCTGCATCCCCACCAGTGCGCTCCCAGGGGATCCATCACCGGGTGAGAGTTGGCTATATAAGGTGGCCATCAGCTGGAGGAGAGGGGGAAGAGCACGGTTCAAATAAGAACAGAGCATGCTCTGTTTTGTAGAGAAGGGAGAATAAAAAAAAATGAAAAAAAAATAGAGGAAAGCTATGAGCGGATCAATTAGTGAAAGAAAAAGGGGGAAGGACTTGAGGCGGATGGCGTGGAGCATCTTAGCAAGCCGATCAAAGTTGCCGAGCATCATGAGTGGCTGAACCCTGGTTTAGGGGTTTGATGAAACCGTGGTGAGTATTTATGTTGCATTTCTTTGATTTTTAGCGTTGTAAGACAATTGCATATTTAATGAAATTATGATCTTGAAATGTCCTGTTTAATTTGTGTAAGATATTTATCTTGTAGAAAGCCTTTGCATGAATTAATCTAGTTTATCGAAATCGAGTGCAATACCTGTGGTTTGAAGGAGATTGCTATATAACTACCAGATTTATCTTTAAGAAATTAATCATCAGATGAATCATGCTAAATAGGACAGACCATGCCTATCCTTAGAGAAGATGGTTTGTACCAGACTTAGATGACTCATACTGTGGGTTAGATTTCAACTTTTTGTATGTTTGCCCTAACTTGTAGTTAAGAGCAATCAGATCATACACGCATCTAAGTCATTGAAAGCATCACACTTACGAATCCATCGGTGGATTCTAACCCTAAACATCTCTCTCCATAGATAATTCATACTATTACATCCATATTAATTCTTAGTTTTTATCATTCACTCTAGCTTATACCCTTTGAATTAATTATTTAATTAATAAAAATAACTTGTCTCCAATCCCTATGGACCGACATCCATAATCACTATCCTACGGGATACGTGCTATTGCGTGTTTTATTTTTGAAATTGAAAGAATCGATCAATTTTTGGCGCCGTTGCCGGGGATTGCTAGCATAGTTATTTTTTCTTTCATTAAAAAAAACTTTTAAAATATATATATATATCTAAAATAAAAATATTTTCTATTATTGTTACTTTCCTTATCTCCTTTCTCTCTCTTACTCATTTTTAATTTTTCTTTTGATATTATTTGATCTGGAATAAGAAAAAAAATCTGGAATGATCAAAAAGAGAATTGCTGGGAAAGGAATACTGTAGAGGTTTGCCTAAAAAATTTTTTAAATTACTGGGAAAATTCTCTTTGGGTAACCTCTAAACCTTTCTTGTTTAAATTGATTATTATCTTGAAATTTTGTGGTGATTGTTTGATTTTAATTTCAGCAAAATTGTGAATGCATGCCTGATACACATACACCAATT
>JAOXJJ010000897.1:202371-216049 GCA_025769935.1 Phoenix roebelenii
CCAAATTACTTTGAACCAAAGCTTGAGGCACTTAACTAGAAATTCACACATATTTACCTGAAACACTAGATTGAATTTGTTAGTACAACATAAAATATACTCAAATACTTTGAGTTCATCAAAATCAAATAGGGGTTTACTAAATCACTCCACATTAAAGATCTATGGTAGCCCCAAATAGAACTTCTCTTCTCAAAGGACAGTCCACAAATAGACCTCCACTTTTCAATAGTACAAATTACATTTATTGGAAAGCATATATGTGCATCTTTGTTTAAGCACTAGATTATGACATATGGAGTCTTAATTAATAGTCCTCATACATCCACTAAAGTCATTGATGGTGTGTTTCTTTCTAAACCCAAAGTGGAATGGGATGAGTATGATAAAAAAATGACATAGCAAAATACTAAGGCTATGAATGTTTTAATTGTTCTCTTAATGCTAGTGAATTTAATTATATTTCAACCTATAATTCTGCTAAAAAAAATTGGTATAGGTTGGAAGTAACTCATGAAGGTACTAACCAAGTCGAAGAATTGAAAATTAATATGCTTGTACAAAAATATGAATTATTTAAAATGAAATGAAATGAGTTCATCGCTAAAATGTTTACTCATTTTACTGATATCAAAAATGGTCTTAAAAGTCTTGGCAAATATTATACTAACATTGATTTGGTGAGAAGGATTCTCAGGTCACTACCAAAAGATTGGAAGACTAAAGTGATTGCTATTCAAGAAGCAAAGGAACTCAATAACCTTCATGTAGAAGAGCTGTTGTGATCTCTGATAACTCATGAGTTAACCGTGAAGTAAAATTTTGAAGAAGAAGAGTCAAAGAAAAAAAAACTATTGCTCTCAAAACAGTAGCTCAAGAATAGAAAGAGAGTGAAGATTCTGAAGACACTAAGGGTGATGAGGAGATGGCCTTAATCACCAAAAAGTTCAGACAATTCATGAAAAGAAAAAGACAAGAAATGAGAAAAAGGCCATTGGCTAAGGGAGAGCAAAGCAAATAAAAGAAAAAAGAGCACCCGCTAGCATGTTATGAGTGCAAAAAACTAGGTTATTTCAAATGGACTACCTAAGGTTATTTCATAATGGACGACCTACTGCCCTCAAGAAGTTAAAAAAGAAAGCCATGGTTGCGACTTAGAGTGACAGCAACGAGTCGAGTTCAAAGGAGGAGATCCCAGAAATAACGAATTTATGCTTATGGCTTATGAGGATGAGGTAAACTCTGATCACATTAGTAACTTCATCTTTGATGAGCTTCAAGAAGCTTTTATTGAGTTAGTAGATGAATTTAAGAAGTTGTATGTAAAACATAAAGAATTGAAACTAAAAAATTAATTTCTTATAAATAAAAATGAAAAAACCTCAAAAGTAAAACAACTTTTATGAGTAGAAGAAAATCAAAAGTTAAGAAAAAGAGTGGATAAACTAAAACCAATTTATTTTAAGTTTTGAAAAGCTAAATACAATTACAGATATCCAACGAGTTGTTTTTGACAGGAAGGGCTTTGCATAATCCTTTACAGAAATTGAAATCATTGAAAAATATGTTTGTTAAATCGTCAAGTAATTCCTTAAATAACAAAACATGTTTTCAATATGGAAAGACGGACAGCAAATTCTTTATCCACAGTTATAGAATAAGCATCAAAATAAGTAAAGTGGTAATTAAAAAAATATGGGTTTCAAAAGGAACCATAATATCTAACCTTCAAGGACCTAAGAAAGCTTGGGTACCTCGAACAAAAACTTGATTTCTATATTGTAGGTGTGTCTAGTGGCTCATGGATCAAATAAAATATGGTACTTAGATAGTGGATGCTCTAGACACATGACAGGAGATGAATCACAATTCATTTTTCTTAAGACAAAAAATAGAGGGGTGGTCACCTTTGGCGACGATGGCAAAGGAAAGATTATTGAAATTAGTAACATTTGGTGTCATTCCTTCTACCTTCATTGAAAATGAATTGTCAGTAGATGATCTCAAGCAAAATCTCCTTAGCATCAGTCAACTATGTAACAAAGATTTTAGAGTAGTTTTTGAGTCCTCTATATGCAATATTTTTAGTCCCAATGAGCATGACAAAATTTACCGGGCATAGGCATGGAAATGTGTACATGGTCAATATAGACCATTATCCACGAAAAATATGCAATGCTTAGCTCCAAAGAGTACCAACATTAGTGAGACTAGTTGGCTATGGCATTGTAGGCTAGCCCAATGCAAACATGGATCTTATTTCAAAATTGGCTAGAAAAGATTTAGTTATAGGTATGCCTAAATTGAGTTTTGAGAAAGATAGTTTATGATGCATGCCAATTATAAAAATAGAGTAGAGTTTCTTTTAAATCAAAGAAGATAGTTTCAACTTCTAAGCCATTGAACTTCTGCATATGGATTTGTTTAAGTCAACTAGACCTACAAGTCTAGGTTGCAAATAATTTGGATTTGTTATCATTGATGATTTTTTTTAGATTTATATGAATTTTATTTCTGGCACATAAAGAATGAAGCTATTTCTGCGTTTTCAAAACTATACAAAAGAATTTCAAGTAAAAAAAGTTTAAAAGTTCTTAAAATCAGAAGTGATCATCGAACTTAATTTAAAAAATAAAAAATTAAAATTTGTAATGAAAATAGTATTGAATATAATTTTTCTGCACCTAGGGCACCTTATTAGAATAGGATGGTAAAAAAAATAGAACCTTTAAAGAAATGGCTAGAATCATGTTATGTAAAAACTATCTTTCAAGATATGTTTGGGCTGAGGTAATCAACACAACATGTTACATTCTAAATAGAGTTTGGATCAGACCATTATTAAAGAAAACACCATATGAGCTTTGGAAAAATAGAAAACCTAACATTGGGCATTTTTTATATTTTCGGTTGCAAATATTTTATACTTAATAATGGTAAAGATAAGTTAGAAAATTTTAATGCCAAATCCGATGGGGCCACTTTTCTTGGATACTCATCTTCTAGCAAGGCATATAGAGTATTGAAGGAGAAAACCCTAGTAGTAAAAGAGTCTATATATGTTGTATTTGATGAGACTAATGATCTTTCATCAAAGAAGAAAAAGCTTTTGACGATGATGCCGATTTATTGGGCAAGAAAATGAAGGACCTCACCTTGAAGAACATATCTACACAAGATGCAATGGACCATAAAGAAAAAAATAATGAAGATGATCAAGAAAAGAAGGATCAACCACAACAACAATCTCAAAATGGACATGACTTACCTAGAGAATAGAGGTATGCTCATAATCACCTAAAGAAACTTATAATTAGTGATCCATCTCATGGAATAAGAACTAGATCCTCTATTAGAGATATTATAAGCGAACTGAAGGAAAAGAAGACATCTCTAACCCACCTCTTATCTGCTCCCTACGCTTACGGACTCTAAAAGAGTGCTCGACCACCACCCTTTCATAGACTCAATAAGGAACCGTCCATTAGTGAAGGTTCCTCTCCTTCTGTAGACTTTCCTGCTCGAATTACCATTTATTATAGGTTGCCTTTTCTTTTGGAGTGTTTCGGATATCTCCACACCACCGTGACGCAGATGAGGAACAAGCCTACGGCCATGGAATTCGACGGCAAGCTTGAATTTCAAGAGTAGGGGTGCCACAGAATAGCCATGGAAGCTTCCTCGACTCTACTGTTAGACTAAACTACTCCATCCCCCCCGAGGGGGAGAGCAAAGCAGGGGGAGAGCCAACTTCTCTCTTATCTGCATGGAGACAATCAGAAATACCAGTTTTGACTTCACTTCAACTTGACTTCAAGAGCTAGAAGCCACAAGTCGAGCCCCTTTTTTTTTAATCATTTAGCTTTTGTATCTCAAATTCAACCCAAAACTATAGAAGAAGCTGAACAAGATAATAACTAGATAATTGCCATGCAAGAAGAATTAAAACAATTTGAAATAAATAATATTTGGAAGCTTGTAAGAAGACCCAAATATTCTCTTGTAATAGGAACAAAATGTGTAGATAGAAATAAATTACATGAAAATAAAAATGTTATTAAAAATAAAGCTAGGTTATTGTTAAAGAATATAATAAAGAAGAAGATATTGATTTTGATTAAACTTTTACTTATGTTGTTAGATTAAAAGCCATTAGACTGATACTTGCCTTTGCATGCACTATGAATTTTAAATTATTTCAAATGGATTTTAAAAGTGCTTTCTAAATGAATTTATAGTAGAGAAAGTTTATGTCGAATAACCTCCTAATTTTAAAAATTATAAATTTTTAAATCATATTTTTAAATTAAATAAGGGTTTATATGGTCTAAAGCAAACTCCTAGAGCCTGGTGTGAAGGGTTGAGCAAATTTTTTATAGAAAATAAATTCTCAGGAGGAATTTCATTAAAAAAAAGATGATAATGTCTTAAGTATTCAAATATATATTGATGATAATATTTTTGGTGTCACTAATGAAGCTTTATGTCAATATTTTGCTAAGTCATGCAGGGAGGGTTCGAGATAGGCATAATGGGTGAACTCAAATTTTTTCTCAGACTCCAAATTAAATAAGCTAAAGATAGAATCTTCATCTACCAAAGCAAGTATAAAAAAAAATTCTTCAAGAAATTTGGCATGGAGAAAGCCAAGCACATTGGTACCCCTATGAGCCCCTCTTATAAATTAGAAAAATATGAACATGGTAAAAGTGTTGATTTAAAGCTTTGTTGAGGTATTCTAGGTTCCATACGATATCTTACTATTAGTAGATCTGATATCATGTTTAGTATTTATTTATGTTGGAGGCATTATAGGTTCAATCCAATCGTAAATAATCACACTTAATAGTTGTTAAAAGAATCTTAAGATATCTAAAAGGAACACAAAACTTAGACTTATGGTACTCTAAACAATCATCAATCAGCCTAATTGGATATTCAGATGCAGATTTTGTTGGTTGTAAAATTGATAGAGAAAACACTAGTGGAACTTGCCAATTTCTTAGAACTAACTTAATCTCCTAGTTTAGCAAGAAACAAAATTCAATAGCTTTGTCTACAGTTGAGGCTGAATACATAGTAGTTAGAAGTTGTTATACTCAAATCTTGTGGATTAAGAAACAATTTGAAGATTATGCTATAAAACTTAATAGTATTTCTATAAGATGTGACAATACAAGTGCAATTAACTTAACTAAAAATTTTATACAACATTAAAGAACTAAATATATTGAGATAAGACATCACTTCATAAGAGACCGTGATCAAAACAATAATGTGATGCTTGATTTTATTTGCTCTAAAAAATAATTAGCTGATATCTTTACTAAACCCCTTAGTGAAGATAGGTTTAGTTTAATTAGAGGTGAATTTGGAGTTTATAACCCTTTCAGTTAAAATCTTTTTGTGAGGCTCCTAATTATTTTGTTGGCTTAATTCAATTTCATTCTTTTGGACCTACATGAAAATCTTGTATCCCTTTTTCTTGTGAGCCAACTCTTAGTCTAAGGAGTCAACTCTAGATATAAAGGAGTCAACCCTTGAAATAAGGAGAAGCTTCGAGTTGACTCTAGAGTTAACTCGAAGTTCAGCAGACTGTGAAGGAGCCGGCTCATATCTAAAGACAAGTCGACTCTAGATTGTTGGTCGACCCTTTAGGTTGACACATAGAGACCTAATTTTCTTTAACCGAGCTGACCTTTTTCTTTCCGTACTTCTTTCCCAAATCTGCCTTCTCTCCTTCGGCTTGGTCTCTGAAACTCTCTTTGCCTTCATTGATATCTCCTGCTCACCTAGTTTCATCATATTAATCCCCCTCAATGGTCCCAAAGAAGATGCTTCCTCAGAGAGGAAAGTTGTCTGAAGATCAAGGAGAAGAAATGGTAGAAAGAAGTGATAGGGGAATGTCTTCCATCCCATACCAATCAGATGGTCGCTCATCACTCCTTCCAATACAATCATCCTCTCTAAGTATCCCGAACAGAGTACCCTTTGCCTAAACAAATATTACTCCTAGAAGAAACATAGATTTCTACTTCTTGGAAAGTGACAGTTTAGCAATCGGAGAACTAATTAGTGGGAAAGGATGGGAATACTTCTGCAGACTCAAAGGACCGATCTATCCTGACCTTGTTCAAGAATTTTAGCAAAATATTAAGTTCAGGATGGGGAATGTAACTTTTGATATTAGGAATGTAGTGATTGAGGTGGATGACTCTGTGATTGGCCGCATAGTTCAGATGCCTAGTCGTGGAGCATACTTGGACATATTAGAGAATTGACTGGCTGGTCTATGACGTATTCTGAGTTGAGAAGATGTGAAATCAAATGACAAAGTTGAAGGAAGTCAACTGAATGTGGAAATGAGTCGCTACATCATTTGGTCAATATAATCTTCTATCCAAAATCTGAAATATTTAAGTATGTTACTGAGTAGGAGTTGTGCATTATATTTCATATCATCAAGAAAATTCCTATGAATCTCCCAACTCTGATGATCCAAAGGATGCATGAGGTCGTCCCTTGGACTAAGGCTCTATCACCCTATGGTATGATGCTCATAGAGGTATTTAAGCAATTCGATGTCAATTTTGTTGGTGAAAAGTTCGTGAGCTGACTTATTCAGACACCCACAACGATTGTTCTCTGCATTGCATGGCTTACATCAAGAAAAAGGTTCATTAGGTGAAAACAAAAGGAGGAGCCAAAGATGAGGAAGATGAAGGCAAGGCAGAAGCCACAGCTGGACCCTCTTCTGATAGAGAAGGAGCTTAGAGGCAACCAGCAGCTGAATAATTTTCATTTGCATCACATGGGCGATACTCTGTTGTTGCATTTCAACCTGAAGGCAGCCATCAACACACTTCTATCCGGCTGGACGAAGATCAACTTAGGATAGTCTTTGAACAGATTGCTGCAATTCTCTTGGTAGCTAGAATTTCTGCACTGGGGGATAGCACAAGGGATCATCATGCAATTCTCTTGGTAGCTAGAATTTCTGCACTGTGGTTCGGATGATGATAGAGCAAATGCAAAAATGTCACTTCTTTAGAGATCTATCACCAACTATATAAAAGGGTGGCCACTTTAGAAGAGAAAATTGATCAAGGCAAACTGTCCTAAGATTCAAATGATGACAGCATGCAGCATCTGATCTAGCCATGGAAGTAGGAAGACTCAGAAGAAGGATTGAGTATGGTATCCTACAATTAAGGGAGAAAATATACAACATGACCACCATTGTTTTCTTGAGTTTCATGTCTCTTCTTCAAGCCATGGAGAGGTTGATTGAGCAACTCAAAACTACTTCCACTTCTCAGTTCCTAGAACCACCACCTTTGTCGGACCTCATTCCCTATCTAATCAGCCATCTCACCCTCTCTCATCCTACAGACCTTCCCGTCCCTTCACTAGCACTGGACATTCTAGTAGAACTAGAAATCATCGAGCTAGTGCCTCGTCAAGCATGCCGACTCATCTTGAAGTCTTTTCTTCATATAACGAGGACTAAAGATCTTTTCTTTATCTTTTCACAGTGTTGTGCTTTGTTTGGTTCTGCTTTGTTATGTATCTTGCACTTGAGTATTTATCCATCTATTTTGTATTATGCTTCAGGCTTAATTTTTCTATTTAATGTATGGATGTTTCAGTGTTATGAAATTCTCAATGTATCTCTCTTGTAAAATTTTTCTCTTTTTAGTTTACCTATTTTATCATGACAAAATGGAGGAGAAGTACAAAGTTAAATACCAACAGAAGAATAAATGAAAAATAAGAATAAAATTAAGTAAAAAGAAATAGTAATAAGAAGGATTCAACACGTACATCAAAAAGGAGAAGATTGTTGACCTAAAAGGTTAATTTTGATGATGCAAAATATTTGAGTAAAAAGTTCACTAATCAGTTGCTTGGCATATACTTGAATGTTTACAGGAAGTCAAGAAGAAATCTTTCGGTAACTTTGAATGTAGAGAAATAAAGCCCAATTACCTAAAGCTATGTACAAAGAGACTCGACTCTAAAAATACCTTCAAGTGACCATTGAATGCTTACATGCAATAACAACAAATTTTAAGGCTACCTCAAGAGTTGACCCCTGGATTATAATGAGTCGACCCCGGCACACTGATACAAATTGGTACACCTTTACGAGTCAACTTTTGCAGATCATGAGTCAACCACATAACAGTCTCAAATAAAAGATAGAGAGCTATAAGATTCAACATATTGGTGAGTCAACCTTAAAGATCACAAGCTGACTTCAATCATATAAGAATCGACCTTAGAAGCAAATGAGTCGATCTCTTAGTGGTCACAGACAAAAAATAAAGCTATAAGATTCATCATATTGGCAAGTCAACCCCTAAATGGCTACAGACAAAAGATAGAGAGCAGCAAAATTTAATTTGTTGGAGAATCAACTTATGAAGATAATGAGTTGACCCATATCATTGACAAGTCGACACCATAATGGTCATAGGAGAAAGGCAGAGCACAACAAAAATAATAGCTAGTTTGAGCCGACCTATGAAGATCATTCGTCGACTCTTAGATATCATAAGTCAATCCTAAAAATGAAGAGTCAACCTATCTGCGTCTGACAATAATAACAACTAGTTTTTCTGTAAATCAGAACGGCCGTTTTGTTTCACAACTGCTCTTTTGACCTATCTAATGGCTAAAAGTACCTTCTAACCATTTCTTAATGGTATAAATACAAGGGAATGCCAAAAAAAAACAAGAGATTGTGAAGAAAATAAATGAGGAGTAATTGAATAACCATGGAAAAGAAAAGGGCTTTAAAAAAAAAAATTAAGTGCATTCATTAAGAGCTAAAAGATTACAATCTCCACTACTGAGAGAGATGCTGAAGAGCATTCAAATTCATTCAAGGCCAACCTACTCATTCAAGTCTCCATTTATTTTTGTGTGCTTAAATTTGAGGAGTTATAATTCTTTTACTTTGTATTTTTCTTATATTCTGTTGAGATAAGTTTTAGGATTTGAAACTTGGAAAAAAATCCATCCAAATCTTGAATTGGATTATATTGAGCCTAGAGAAAGGCTCGAATGTGGTTTTGGTTGATTTCCATTGAAAATCAACTAGATTAATTGTGAGTCAGTCTAAAATAACTAGTTTGTAATATTGAAAAAATTATAGTAAAAATTTTCAAAAAGGATATCTTAGAGAGTAGATGTAGATATAGAGTTGGTACCAAACTACTATAAAATTATTGTGTGTGTAGTGTGTGATCTATGTGCTTGAAACTCCTGCATATTTACTTGTGTTCGTTATTAACTACAAATCACACACTCATTCATTAAGTTCGATTCTGCTACTTTTTATTTAAAGTTTTTGAGAAGCTTAATTAACCCCCCTCCATCTTGGGCTGCATAGTTGGGCAACAAATACGCATCTTTTTTCCTCTTACCTGCATAGTACCATCCTCACCTTTCCCATGCAGTCAACTACATACAAAAAAGATTTCTTAGTAAGGCATGTTTTTCTCCCCAAATTTTTTATTTTCTTTTCCATTTTCCCCAAAATTTCTTCTCCAGAGAAAAAGAAAAGATTTATGATTAGAAAAAGAAAACAAAGCGGTGAGGAAGTTTGCTTTTACAAATAAGAAAAATACTGGGTAACGATGGTTTTTGGATAGGGGAAAAAATCCAAATAGATGGAGATTTCTTTTTCATTTTTCTAGAAAAACATTTGCATATTAAAAAGAACAACCCTTTTAGGTGGAGGCAAATAGTAAACATAGCTAAGATTGGAAAAGAAAATTAGCAAGATTAAGTTAGATGTCAGTCGCTGTTATCTGGACCATGATGGCTCTCCATCTATTGCTTCCTTCTGATGGTCTTCTCTGCTACCATTGGGGTTTTTTGCCGAGGGGAGCTAGCCTTCCTTTTTCCATGGTTCAAAGAGAGGGGGAGGTAGTGACAGAATGGTAGAATATCCAGTGAGGTAAAGAGAGGAATTTAGCAATTGAAGAGAAAAAAAAAATAAAACGATGGAGACAAGGAGTGGGGAGAGTGGTAGTGGTGTTGACCAAGGAGGACAGGAGGTGGGGAAATGGAGAGAGGAGAATGATAGAGTCGAAAGAGTGGGAAAGAAAGAGAAGAGGGTTCCATGGCTTGTCTTCTGTGGTCAAAGTTCAAAGGGAGCATGAAAGGAATGGTAGGGGAAGGGACAAGATCCCCACCAGAGCTGGAGGAGTGATCAATCTGAAAGGTTAGGATAGGATCGGAGATAGAGAGGGAGGGGGAAGAAAAGGTTTGTAGATTAGGGTTTGAACAGTATAGCTTGAAGGGATAGAAGGTGGGGAAAGGGAGAGGGGAGGAAGATAGAGACGGAAGAGCGGGCAAGAAACGGAACAGAATTCTGCCACTTCTCCTCTTCCAGCATCGAAGCTCGAGGGGAGCACGAAAGGAATGGAAGGGGTAGGGGACGGGGTAGTCATCGGAGCTGGAGGAGCGATCGATCTGAAGGGTCAGCATGCGATCAAAGATAGAGGGGGAAGGGGAACAAAGGGTTTGTAGATTAGGGTTTGCGTAGTAGGGTTTAAGGGGATGGGTCGCTGTTCAATCCGTGAATGGGACATGCGGTTGTCAGCAACCATTTTTTTCCTTTTGTTTTTGACCCTATGCTGCGCTTCCCATGTTGTGAAGGCCCCATAAATGCGGCAAGGTTTGCTTTGTGTGGGCGGCTTCATAAAAGGTCTAGTGGGTTAAAGGATAAAAGTGTCGTTTTACAAAACCTCATGATGCTCGGGCTCGAACTCGGATTCGGTACCAAGCCTTGTATTAGGATCGAGCTCGAACTTGTTTGGCACAGTAAAGGCTCAGGCTTGAGCTTGTGAAGCTCGTTTGCCCGAGCCCGAGCTCGAGCTCAAGCTTGAGGATGGGGATAGGGATGGAGCAGATGGGGGAGAGAAGAAAGAAGGAAAGAAAGAAAGAAAGAAAGAATAGAAGGAAAAAAAAAAGAAGGAAAGAAAGAAAAAAAGAAAAGAAGAAGAAAGAAGGAAAGAAAAAAAGAAAGAAAAAAGAAAAGAGAAGAAAGGACTCACCGATTCGTCGTTGCGTGCGGTGACCGCCGGCTTCGGCCGCGAGCATCGTCGGCATGGCTGTCGGCTACAGGCATGGCCGAGGGTGCCACGGGCTCGGCCGCGGGTGCCGCCGGCTGTGGCCCAACCCTTCCGTGCGAAGAACTCCTCCCTGATTCGCCGGTGGAGGAGGGTTTCTCCTCCCCTCCTCTGTCGTGTTAGAACAGGAAGGAGGAGTCGGAAAAGATAGGGAAAGAAAGGAGGAGAAAGGGGGAAGAAAGGGAATCGAGAACTGGAAGGTTATGGAGAAATCGAGAAAGGACAAGAAAAGAAAAAGAAAGAGAGGATGGAATGGGTTAACGGGTTGGGTTCGGCTTAACGGGTTGAATCCTAAACCGAACCAAGCCTATCTGATTTAAAGAAATTAAATGGATTTGGGTTAGCTTGGGTTGGGTCGGAGCTAAATCCAACTGGTATCAATCATATTGGAATTTAAATTGATTAAGCCAATTAAAATTTAATTGGATTGAGTTGAAGTTTAATTGAGTTTGAATCCAATTAAATTGTTAATTGGATTGAGTTCTCGGGCTCGTGAGCTCGGGTTCAGGCTCGAATTTTAATAGGCTTCATTTTGGGCTCGGGATAATTTGACTAATGAGCCGAGCTTTTACCGAGCCGAGCCCGAGCAGCTCGGCCCGTTAACAGGCTTAATTGGGACCCATCGCTGATAGCGATCTTCTTTTTTTTGTTGCTTATAATACTGTGATATCTATGTAAATGCAGAATGGTGTGGTCCATGCGGCCAGCCGCATATGTATATTTTTATATAAGTGTGTCCCTGTGTATATATATTAATCACATAAACTTACATGTGTCTGTCCGGTCAACTACATAATAAAATATGTCAATAGCATAGAGGTAATTTATGATTTAAAAAATAAAACTAATTTTTTGCATTTTTTGAACCGCGAGCGGCCAACCTTTTCTCCTGTTCTAGAACTTCTTTTAAGAACAAATTTTTCCCCCACATGTTTATTTTTTACTGGTTTAATTTACTTGCTTATTTTTTCGAATTAAAAGGAAAAAAGAAATTATTCTGCTCTTAGATTATAAATTCCAATTTTTTCATGAATTATCTTGAAAGAAGATAGCTCACTTTTATCTTTTTGATATAGGTAGAATTTCAGAGGCAGAACTGCACATTCAGTAGTCCGCTTTAATTTTGGAGTCATACCTTTCAATGATGCCTGCAGCCAAAAAAACACATACAAGGTAATGTATTTCTAATCGTTCCGTTATCATTGACTCTATTTTTTTTGCCGCGTAAGAGAACATGTTCAAGGTAATCTTTTTTCAGCATTTGCCACACCATTACCTTGATCTTTTCTCTTGTGTCCGTTCATATTCCATCAATAAGCCCTAGCAATAGTGGAAGAATCTAATATAATCTACTCTTCTCTCTTCCCAGTTCAAGCAGAATGGTCGCAGAAGATAAAGAATAGGATTGATGTAAGTTCCTTAATCGAACACACACACAAGAACAAAAAAAAAGCTTTTGTCAAATGGTCTGATATTTTTTGCTTCGGTGTAGTCAAAATCTGCTACGAAGCGCAGGTTACCTTACGAAACAGGATGCTAGTATTTCTTGAAATGGCTTACGAAAAAGGAGCTATCACAGATTAAAACTCTGTAAGACACCAACACAGAACAGGATGCTAGACAGTTTTGCAGTAAAATATATATGATAGGTCATTTACTCCTTCATTCGAACACACCAGAACGTTCCTTCAACAAGAAAGTACTCCTTCATTCGAACACACCAGAACGTTCCTTCAACAAAAAAGTAACTTAACCAATTCATGACTTAATCATGCTTTCACATCAATTTCCGGACTATCATGTAAAAGAGAGAGAAATTCCATACAAAGTCTCTCCAACATATTGGAGCTTGAATCTGCATTTGTCATGGATGCAGTGTGTAGATCTCCATCCATGATCACGAGATTGTACATATCCATTCTGTATGATGCAATTGTAATACATATTGAATGCACCATTTGAGAATATTGCTTTGCATAGATTCTAACAAGCCCAATGATTAGTCAGAAGTAAGATAATTTGAGTTCTTTTTATTAAAAGTCCTTTTAGCGAGTTGGAAGATAATTTTTACTTTAGCATTTCACAACACATATGGCCTGCACTTCTAAAGGTTAGGTTTAACTTTATGTTGTTAAGTCTGGTAGCAACCTTAAGTCTTGATGAATCATACCTATCTAATTCACTATTATCTTCTTTTATTAAAATAAATAAAAAAAAGAGAGAGAAAAAAAGAAAAAAAAGAAGTGAATTTAGTCACTACACGGAGGAATTATTACAAGAGTAAAAGTGCATAATTTATTTATAAATAAAAGAATATTAAAAAATAATAAAATAAAAAAAGGAAAGGAAAAAAAGAAAGAAAAAGGGAAAATAACATTGATCTTGAAAAAGACGATAATGTGAAAGCCGTCGTTGTAAAAAATTCGAGTAAACTAAAATATTACAGATAAAGCCTAAGAGGTATTAAAGTAAACATCCACAACTCTTGAAATCCTGCAAGATAGGATGATTTTGAATCAGTGATTAGGTCTTAT
>JAOXJJ010000897.1:216149-227733 GCA_025769935.1 Phoenix roebelenii
CGCTTGTTCAGTGCATTAGCTAGTTGCCCCATTTGGGATTCTAGCTTGGCGATTGATTGCATGTGAGAGTGCACCAATTGTGCAATGGTTTCCAAACCTTGAAGGGCGTTTAACACTTTCTCCTCAAAGGCTGTGTTTCTTTGGGGTGGAGGAGGAGTATGTTGAAATTGAGTCGAGGGACAGTAGGGATGAATATTTTGTGAGGTTTGAAAATTCTGAGGGTTTTAAAAATTTTGGGAGTAGGGTTGAGCAGTATTCGAAGCTTGCTGCTTCCAAAAAAAGTTTGGATGATTCCGCCATCCCGGATTATATGTACTGAAAAATGGATCATTACCCGGTCTGGGTTGTGTTTGAGCTAGGGCCAAAAACTAAATACAAAAGTTAAAAGGCAAACTTACCCGGACGGTGGAACGGTAAGTCCCATCCAGGAAACTGTTGAAGCTCATGAACCGGACCTCGGCCTGGTCGATCGGAAGCAGTGCGACGCGGAAGATCTGTTGCGCTATTTCCTCATTATTGAGGGTCGAATCGCCCTCGAAGATTGCCCACTCGGGGCAGTAAGGCCTCCTCTCCTGTCGGCCCTCGCCCTCTGAGGGACCCGGGAGACTGGGCCTTGCTAGGCTCGGCGAGGATGGCCTCGCAGCCCCCTGGCCGCTCCCCAGCTCGGGGATCGAGCGCTGAAGTCGGACGAGCGCCGACGAGAACGCTGTGAGATGGGAGCCAGACACGCGAGCGTCGCAGAAGCCCCTGCAGAGCTTGAGCCCCCACGGTCGGAGCTCGGGACCTCCTTACGAGCAGGCCTAGAGGACCCGGCCTGGGGGGCGCTCGCCTCGGCAGCTGCGCCGGCTGAAGATTTGGCCCTCTTCCTTGGCTCGGGTGGGGCCCCACCAATTTTGGCTGCCCACTTTCGGAACCGAGTGTAGAGAGTCGCGCTCTTGGTCACCATCTTCGGGACGTCTGGAAGGACAAAAAGAAAAAAAATTCGGATGTCAAGAAAGAAGAGACAAAAAGAAAAAAGAGCAAAATGAACGAAATAAAAAACCACAACCACCCTTACTCTGAGGGCGCGCCGAACTCAAGCCGACATTAACTAGAGCGTCCTCGCTTAAGAGGTCGTTCAGAAGAATGTTTGCCTCGAGGCCACAAAGAGCGTCGAGGATCCCCTACTCGTTCCCGGACAGTTTGGGAAGTTTGTTGGCGGTCTTGAGCCGGGCCTGCCCCCACCTGGGGTCGAACCCCCATGCCCGCTCGGAGGACAAAAAGAAAAATTTCTGCTTCCATCCATGAATGGATGTCGGAGCGTCCCGAAAAAGTGGCCGACCACCCCGAAGGGCAAGGTAGAGCCACTCTCCATCTTCCGGGTTGGACTTCAGTAAGAAGTACCACCGAAAGACATTGACGGAAGTTGGTATCCCGTGGGCCAGGCACAGGGACAAAAAATCGACGATCATCCTCCATGCGTTCGAAGCAAGCTGCGCTGGGATGAGTTGATACGTCGCCAGAAGCTCGTTCATGAACCCGTGGAGGGAGAACCACAGGCCGGCCCAGAGTGTTTCTACATACACTCCGATCCGGCCCGGAGGAGGCCTCGTTATCCGATCCTCCGATCCCACGAGTTCGAGACGAAACCCGCGCTGAGGAAAGAACCACTCCTCGGCCATTTCCATCTCCTCACCACTCATGGTGGACCCGACTTCGTCCGAACCACGACCCATCCCAAAAGAAAATGATAGGAGAAAAAGAAGAAAAGCGGGAAGCAAAAACAAGAGCCCTCCGAGCAGACAAGGGGGGGACACCTACTGAAGTCTTCGCTGGAAATGTCGACAAGTTGGAGAAGAGGAAACGAGATGATCGCTTAGGGATACCGCCGGAAGGAACAGAAAGAAAAAGGGAACTGGGAGCAACAGCAATGGCGGCCAAATAAAAACCCTTAGGGCCAGGATAGGGGTTTATATAGACCTCTTTAACGGTCCGGATCGGCGAGACAAGATCCCGCCTTCCGTCCAGATCATGCCACACGTCAGCCCCGAAGACTGAAGCGGCATATTCAATTTAGATCGGCGCAATGAATGCAAAATCAGAGAAAAGTCCCATTGGATCGTGGAGCCCCATCATGAGCCCACGATGTGAGGATGCTTCGAAAAGCGAAAGGGTGTCGCCCCGTCTCCTCCCATTAAGAATGCCTTGAAGCACGCGGAGCGCCGAAACAATTCAAGATTCCCTAGTCTACACCAACATGGCAGAAACAACTACTTCCCACACCCGAGCTCGCAAGCAGCTCGAACTCGAAAATCGGGGGTAGTGTTGGAGGAAAAATGAGTCGCTTTGGAACATATGACCGCACGGCCAGCACGTGCCTGAAGGCGCCCGACCCGGCATCCGACCTGAAGGCGCCCGACCCGGTGTCCGACGTGAAGGCGCCCGATCCGACTCTCGACCTGAAGGCGCCCGACCAGACGTCCGACCTGAAGGCGCCCGATCCGGCGCCCGACCTGTCTACTGTAGTCACATCCTTCTACAGTCTGACCAGGGACCATGCCCTGCCACCGTCGTCAACAATTAATGCGCATGGCCTCTGGTGATCTCCGGTTCACTCAACAATTAATGCGCATAGCCTCTGCTAATCTCCGGCTCACTCAACAATTAATGCTACCTACGAACCTCAAGCTCTCCACGGCAGTATGTCACGATGACTCACTGACTCCGATCTGCTCTCCCACGGCAGTGCAATAATTCGCACGATCTTGAGTTAATTCATACGACATGCTCAATCATACGGTAACTTCGCCCCGTCATATCACAGGTAATCCAGCGCCCCCTAAAAAAGGAACCCTCTCATCTTAGAGGGGGCTGGACACTGAAACCTTTGACATATATTTCCTCTTATATATTTACCCCCTCCGACTTAGGCATCGGATGGCCGGCGCCGGAAACCTCGGCCACCGGCTTCTTGCAGTTCCCTCGGAGGATGCCGCCTGTCGACAGACTACCACCCGCCGACTCACGCCGGAGCTCCTCCCTCTCAACCGAGTGGTCATCCCCGGGTCCAATTTCCAGCAACATCTTTTCAATATAACAAACCACATACAAGATCTAAAACCAACTCAACAAGAGAGAAGCCATGCAGGATCATGGAATACATACCTTGATCATTTTGGTCTTGCCTAGCGGATGGAAGTGAAACATTTTCCATATTTACCTTCCCTCTTGGCATATTCAGATTCCCAGGCTTCTCAGCTTCATTACGTGAACCTTCTGCCATTCCAAACCCTGCAAAATGAAGCGCAAGCACAGAGATAAGACTGCTTGCGCAATACCACAATTGTTGTACCAAAGTGCACATCTTCAAAGAAAACTAGCATCTTACAGCAACACTTTAGAACTTATTATCAGGGAAGTATATGATAGATATTGGTTTACAAATCACAGATTGGATTTTGCACATCTATTATGCACATATGCAATCTATATAGCTCAATACTAGTAAACTCATAGGAGACCTCATAAAAAATAGGAAAAAAAACACTATCCCCTTGCATCTTAACTTGTACATGAGCAAAGCTTTGGATCAAAAGGGATACTATACAAAAAGTCAGCACTCATTCAGTTTACATTAAAGAAAAATCGCATCTTCCCAATCAGTTGCTTTATTGCTGTCCTAAGTCGTTATTATGGGCTATGCTAATCCCAAAAGATGAACCATGGAATATATGATTAAGAAAAAATATCTTAAATTAAAAATTTGTAACATGCACTACTTTTGACAATATTGAACATGATTTCTTTTGGGAATCTAATTCCCTATGAACAGTATTTCCAGCAGAATTATCTACCACTTCGAGGGGATCAAAACCTCCAAAGTTCTGTAGGCAATCTTACCAAAGTGATTGCTTGAACCCTAGCCAGTGAGGCTTATAAACATGGTATACATATTCATAGCCTTGGATTGACAAACAAGAAAAAAAGAAATCTCTAATGCTAGGCAAACTAGGATAAGTAAAATAAATAGAAAAAAAAATAATAATAATAGAGTCAACATGATGGTGGATTTCCTTCGCAAGATAGAAGTGCATATCTATTTCAATAGCATTACAATCAACGTGGAACAGCAAATTCACAAATTAATCATGAGTTTTTTACATATATACAAATAATACAATACCAAAATCCCATTCAGGCTGCAAACACTTGGGTAAGATATTATGTTGTGTATATAGGCCTGGATCCACATTACAAATTCCTACTACATTGCTCAAGCAATTTGTAACTAGGCCTTACGAACAACGTCAGGGGCGTAGAGACTCTCTTTTTCAGCAGTACACAAGGATCTTGCTGCTTATCCCATTGGAATGTCCAATTTTGAAGGCAAGGTTTCCCCAATAGATACGGAGGCCGACACCATAATGTAAAATACTCTTGTTCCATCATTTTTGAAGATTAAGAGATAATCCACTGAGGGTTTTCAATAGGTAAAGTTTGTTTCAATCAAGAGATTTGTTTTCAAGCACATGAGTTGGAGAACAAACCTCATGGATTGCAAGTTTGGCTATGATAACAACTCCTTGCACTGCTCAGACCAATGTCTAAATTGAAATTCCCAGATTCCTATTCTCACTATTTTATGTGAGATGAGTTCTTACATGCCCATCCTCCTAAAGTGCATAGTAGTTTCTCCTACACAGTTATTCATACTCCAACCACATGTTCACCTACTACCATAACCTTACCAATCGAGCTTCCTTTGCTTTTGAACATTTTTTTACCAATGACTTGGCTTAAGGCAGGTATAGATGACAAATATGTAGAACGGTGAGTCCTTTCTTAACTGTCTCATTCATATAAATATTAGTTTCCATTCCTTCCAAATATATTTTCTTTCAAAAAAAAAAAGTAATAACCACATTGGTTATTCAAGTCATGATCATCGTATTAAATTGTTGATATACATCATAGCTTATTATATTTTGGACTTGTTATAGCTTGGAAACACAATTAGACAACCCTTGCTGTTAAAAGATGAAAACTTCATGTACTGCCATACAAGTAAACTTGGTCAAAACATGACAAAATATCAGCTTAATAATCATATGCCAAAGTATTCAACACCAATGTATTTCTCCTACACTGTCGTTATTTGAACGTAACAAAGCGAACATTTAATATAAGAATACATAAAAACATATTCTGACATTATCCATAGCGTGAGAAATGCAATCCCACCCATCATTTGACAAGCAAAACAGATTGAAAAGTACAGAGAAGGCACATCATTTAACAAACAAATATCACAGATGTAAAGAATAGTATTTGATGTTCAGATTTTGCATTAAGATAATAACTTGGGCACAGCTAGAATAGAAAGGAAATATATTGGAAAAAAAAATGCTACTAAAAATTTTGATATCAAAAGTAATGATTGTTGCATGCTACTTTTCTTAGATCCAAGTGCTTGTCTACTCAGACATTCTAAAAGAAAGAAGCAAATCAGAATAATTTACAACATTATTTGTTGACTTAAACTGTATACGAATCTTGCAAAAAACACTAATAAGAATTAGAAGTAGTATACTAATAAGTCAAACTGCAGCATAAATCCACACCTTCTGAAATAACCTGCAACTGTGCTAAGGAAAGAGTCAATTATTTATATAATATGACAGCACATTACATAAAACTGCACAGCTATTAAGATTCAACAAGCAATTTAATTATCAAATTCACCAAAACCAACCAACAATAACCCCACACAATGCTAATCCACAATCATAACCAAATACTTATCTTAGTGTTGCACCATTGTTGTCAAATAGCTCAGGTTAGCCTAGGTGATGGACCTTGCTATAATCTAGGGGATAGCCCAGGTGATTAGGCAATTGCCTAGGCGATGGAATTTTTTACATCATTATCAAACAATTTGTATCTTCTTACATATCAAATGCTTTGATGCTAGAACATATATGATTGACTTAGTGGGTGTGGGTTGAACCAACATTAGATGCAAAACTGGAGTGCATGGATCATGGGACTGTGCGGTGTACATGGGTCCTGACTCCACGGTTGCGGGTCCCAGCCGCATGGGTCACATATCTCAGCATGGGTCGCAAGTCGTAGCGGCACGGGTCTCGGGACATAACTAGTTTTTGAACATTAGTTATTTTTCTGCAGAAAGGTTAATGTTAGTTAATTCTAGAAACTTTTGATTTTTTATGAATTTTCTTTTTGAGAATTTTTGATATTATTAGAAAAATTAGCGGTTAAGATTCTTTGAGATAGAATAGGATCTGGAATCCTACATTGAAAAGTTGAAGAAAAAAGTCTCTTTATACTACTTATAAATAACCCCCACTAGGGCTCCTCTGGTAGTCATACTTAGGAGACTTGAGTTATTGATTAGTGAAGATTCTATTATGGGAACTACTCTTTCCTTGCCTTCTCTCTATTCTCTCTCTCCTTCCTTTCAGTGGATTCTTAGAATTTGCGAGTGAATGTACGAGAGTTGTATCCTTGGAATAGCCGGCCAAAATGGTGTTTTTGGCCGTAGAAGACATAGTGGGGTTTCTACCTTACCACAATTAGTTGTGCCAACATATCGTTCCTCCTTCAAATTTTCAGCCCATGTTCCGCACCATCCAACATCGGTATTGTAGCATGGTTTCAAGATGTCGCCCCGCCACCATAGCATTGAAGGGCATGTTCAATGTAAGCAAGATCTACAAGAAATCAAATTAGACGAAATACACCTATGTCTTCAACAACTCTGACAAGAATATCAGCAACAAGAGCAACAGGAACATAATCATCATCAGGGTTCCAATCATGGCTCCAACAGAAAGCCCTTTGGTGATGAAAGCAAGCCTTCCAATAAACAAGTGAAAAATTTCAATATGTTTTTCAATAGAAAAGCATCTTCATTAGGCGAAGAAAATATCCGACACAAATGTGAACGAAAACAACATCGCAACCATCGTGGCTTTGATATCAAAATTGACATCCCCAATTTTGAAACTTGCTTGCAATCTGACGAGTTCGTCGATTGGCTCCACACTATTGAAAAAGTTTTGGAGCTTAACGAAGTTCTTGATAGTTAATATGTGAAGCTAATCGTCATTTTGCTTAAGAAGTATGCATCAATTTCGTGAGAAAATTTGGAGCTATGATGTGATCATGAAAAGTATGGAAAGACACGAATATGGGATAAGATGCATCGCAAATTCAAACGTAAGTTTTCCTCTAAAAATTCACCAAAATAAATTTCTTAAGCTCCACAATTTTCAACGGTGCAACATGACCATAGAAAGTACACAATAGACTTCGAGCAGCTCCTTCTAATATGTGATATCAAGAAGCTTGAAGAGCAAACAATAGTGCAATACAAGAAGAAGGATAAGTGCATCCTTAGCAATCCTAACCATTCCAACACTATTGCCTCCAAGCCTCGCAAGTATTTCAAGTACCAGAGGTTTAGGCATATTGCAGCCAATTGACCAAATAAAAAGCTCGTCAATTTGGTGATAGAAAATCATGCATAGGAGAGGAGGAAAAAGATCGACCAATCAAGTAGGACGAGAAAAGCCCAAATGAGGAAGAGCTAGTGCATGCCGATCAAGGTGAAGCCATGGTGGTCTACCGCGGTCCTAATGTGACCATGGTAGCTAATGAAAAAGATTAGTTACACAACAATATATTCCACACTGAATGCACTAAACACGGAAAGGTTGTTCTAGATTTGGATTTCTGTGACAGAGTTGCAAAAGAATTTTTAGTGATGGAAGGTAATATTACTTTGCGATTATTCAACCTATTCGAACATCGGGTACCATTGCTAGATGGTCACTTCGATTAGTACAGAAAGTCGTTCTTGTGCTACCGGCTTAGGTTCGAACCTATGGGGTTACACGCATAGAAGTTTATAGGTTGATCCAATGGCAGATCGATGATTAAGAATCGTCCAGGGGTACATCGGTCAATTCAATTGACAAATTATCCTAAGCAAAAGTTGTAGAAAAATAATTATTGAATTATTGAAATATTAATTAGCAATTAGATTGCTAATGAACTCAATAGATTGAATGATTGAGCTTAGGTTAAGCCAAATTGAATAAAATTCAATTTGGGCTACATTAAGATTTGACCTAATTGGATTGGGTTTGATCTGAGTTGATTAAGCTCGACCCAAATAATCGTACTTGACTTAATTAGATTGGGCTTGACTCGAGCCTATTAAAAGTTCTTATTTGATAAAGATTCTAAGTTCAAAAATTTAGAAATTGATAAGAAGAAGAATTTCTAAATTTTAGGACCCTAGCTTTCTTTCTTGGAGAACAAAGACACCTCATCTTTATCCCTAAAAGTAGTAGTGCCTATCCTCTTTATTTTTAGACAATTTTTGGCATGAGGAAAGAGGAGGCATGGGCTATTTTTCAAAAAAATATGGCACCTCAAATCTTCCTAAAAAAATAGGAATCAAATCCCTAATTTGTAAGGACTGCATGGCACATCAAGCAGGGTGGTGTTCGGCTGAAGTTTGGGGTGCAATAACCTCCTGATTTTTAGGGATTCATGGAACAATATTAAAAAAGAGTTTGTTCATCTATTAGCTTTCGATTCACCATAATTTTTTGAAAATTTTATCAACCAAATTCGTTGACCAAAAGAGGTGTGAGGCATGGGGAGTCTTTTGGCTATAAAAAGACCCCATGCCTAGGGTTTGTATGAGATGGTCTTTAAAAAGGGTTCTAAATCCTGAAAAAAATTTAAGAGGCAGCCGCCCTCTCTCCTCCTTCTTCTCCTTCATCTCCATCCTTCATCCTCTTGAAGAAGAATCAAAAGTTGAGTATTTTGAGGGAGAAAAATTCAGCCACTAAAGCACCTCTACACGAGCTAGTACTTTTGCAGTTGTGGATCTTCCTAGAGCTTCGCGTGGACTATCCGTAGAGGCCGGATGCATGTGCGGCTACACAAGGTGATCAAGGCATCATCAAAGTTTTCAAAGTAAAAAGGTATAAGATCTGATCTCAATAAAAATTAGGTTTAGAAATCAACTAGGTTGCTGAAATTCTGCATGACTACATGTTAAACATAGGATCATGCATACTTGTTTAGAATAAATGCTTAAAGTTCTAGATCTATTTTTGTTGTAGAGATATGATCTCTAACATGCATAGGAATTAAATAGTTTAATTCATGCTTCTGTTGTAAAATCTTTAAAAATATATACATGCGACCACTAACAATAACACTAACTAATCTTCTTACAGTAAGTTGCATATCATCTTGCAGTAAAGTTCTTTAGGACTGCTGATCTGCTGGTAGTATATCACTAATCATCTAGGGCACAACCTTCAGGACAAATTACGTGCCAACGAATTAACCTCCATTGGCGAGGTCCACAATATAGATAGGTCAAAATTCAAATAATTCTAGATTTCATATTTCAGTTCTAAGATCATGAGGTGTCAAATCAATCAATCAAATCTATAATAAAATCATATATCATTGTAATATACTAAAATAATATATTACATAATAATATATTATCCATCAAATTCATGCATCATGAATAATACCACTAAAATTTACAAATATAAAATAATTTAATGATTGTTGATAAATTTAGAAAAAATAAAATATTACTTACCATGCAAATATAATCCAACTAATAGATCCAATTAATTTTGAAAATATTTTTTAAAGCTTAATATCAAATAATTATATTTTTTATTAAAATTTTATCATGATTATTAAAAAACTTAAATTCTAACATCCTTGTAGGGCTAACCAAGCGGAAATGCCCGACATCTTGGTTGGTCCGAACAAAGTAAAATTCATCGAATAATCCTCGGTTTAGAGCACAGATGGTTCAACAAGGATCAAGGTGATCAAATCTAACAGTATTTGGCAGGAACCAAGGTGGGGGCTGATACGCCGCCCAACGACTCTAGGTGAGAGCCATTCACCAGGGTCAACTTAAAATCACTGTGAAGAGTTTCTACTAGATTCAACTACCTTAGAGAGAGTAGAGAGATAAAGTTCAGGTAGAGATAAAAACTTTGTAGAGAGAGAAAAATAAGAGAGAAAAAGAGAGATGAGAGAGAAAATAAGAGAGAGATACAAAAGAGGGATGGCTCTCTCTTTCCTCCTCTTCTTCTTCTCTTCTTTCTTTCTTCTTCTTTCTTAGCAAAACAGAGGATGAAGGAGGCTTTAACTGGTGGCTGACAATGATGGTCCATTAATGTGGCAGCAAGCGGTGGAGAAATGAGGCGGAGGGCGACCGGTGATGGCGGTCGGCCGGCCAAAATCGAACAAAAAAAAGGGCCGAACTGAGATGACTTCTTATCTTGGTGTACTTGAATCCCAGCTTGCTCACCGACGGCTACAGGTCGAGCTCCTATGGACCAATATGGGAAAGCGGTCGATGGCTTCGGCGATGAACGTTAACGAAGGGCATTGCTAAAAAAGAAAAAAAAAGAAGCAAACCATGGAATCCTTGTCTGGTCGACTTTTGGCCGATTTCATAGTCGGTGGCCATTGCTCCAGGTCATGTGAAGAAGAATAAGGAATGGAGAAGAGGATCGGAGTATTATCTTAGTTCAATCGGCATCGTCGGCCCTAATTTTCGGCAAGCACAATAACTAGGAATCAGTGACGCATACGAAGAAGAAATGGGAAAAGAGGCAATGATGGTTGGCGATTGTCGGTGGTGCTTGAAGAAAAGTTAGGAGAATCTTATATAGTAGCGGAGGCTAGGGTTATCCCAGCCTCCAACGGAGTTTGTGATGGATTTTTCCTCCTCCTTCTCCACGATTTACTAGGGCACTGCCCTCTTTTTGATTGAAACAGGGATTTTTTTATTTTTTTTGGTTAAAACGGCATTTCATATAGCTCTAACGGGAGTACAGTTTGCCAGGTCAAACGAAAGTAAAAGATGCAAAGAAGGAGATAAAACTATCAATGACATCCAGATGAACTCCACGAAGTGGCGACACTACATGAAAAATAAGATTTTCTGACGCTTTTTTCCCAACAATAGGGGAAAACGTCGGAAAATTTGGGTTCCACACCAAATTGTGCCGACACTTTCAAAAAGCGTCGGTAGAGATTTGGAATCGACGACACTTTTTAAGCGTTGTGGAAAATCGGACCTACGACGACGCTTATAAGCGTTGTCGGAGGCCAAAACCATCTCAAAACCTATCCCCATCTCAAATCTCTCTCGATGCCCTAGCTCTCCTCTCCTCTCCGGCGCCGACATCAATCCACCGCCTCCCCCATCTCTTGGATTTGAGCCAAGCCACTCTCTTCTCCTCCTCCCTCCAGCGCCGACATCAATCTACCGCCTCCCCCGGTCCCGAACAGTCTGCTAGGTCAAACGAAAGTAAAATATACAGAGAATGAGATAAAACTGTTAATGAGGTCCAGATGAACTCTCCGGAGTGGCAAGCTACAAATGAGGCAATTCAGTCTGCTGCTCTGTTCATCTTCCGAAACACATAGGGCTCGTTTGGTTGGCGGGAAAAGAAGGGGGAAAAGTGTGGTCAACGGGAAAGTAATGAGACGCCTCTTGTTTGGTTGGAGTTTTCAAAGG